>CM055126.1:210783196-211062935 GCA_029206835.1 Rana muscosa
CTCTTTTTCTCTCTCTCTCTCTTTCTCTTTCTCTCTCTCTCGCTCACTCTTTCTCTCGCTCGCTCTTTCTCTCTCTCTCTTCCTCTCTCTCTCTTCTCTCTCTCTCTCTCTCTCTCTCTCTCTCTCTCTCTCTCATCAAGCACATGGTTAGGCCCAACACTGGCTCAGTCAGGCCCTAGAAACTGCGATTTGTAGACAGGGACCGCGGGGTCCCTTTTAGTGAAGCAAAAATAAAATAGAAAGTGCTAGCTGTCCTAAGGTGGACTACTGCTTCCAGTAAGCCCTCTTTAGGCCCTGCCAGCCCTCCTGGCTGCTGCCCAACTCCACCGCCCGTGACATCACAGTCCCCACTGCTGGCTCTGCACACTCCCAATCCTCTCCGGCGTGCCTCTCCAGTCCTCCCGACTGTGCCTGTCACTCACCGACCCTCCTGGCCACACATCCACTGATTGAAGACTTGCCCGACAGTACTAGCTCCTGCTGTCCTCTCTGACTCCTCTCTGTGCCTCCTGTCCAGATCCTTCATGTGTTCTTGAAGGGATCCTTACTGCACCCGAGTCCCAGGCCCAAGGTCACCCACCCCCTTGTGTCAAAGGTGTCCGATCTGTCCGCCGCAATGTCGCGATCGCAAATCGCTGATCACCGCCATTACTAGTAATAAAAAATGAATAATAAAATGCCATAAATCTATCCAGTATTTTGTAGACGCTATAACTTTTGCGCAAACCATCAATATACGCTTATTGCACCAAAATAATGTAGAAGAATATATATTGGCCTAAACTGATGAAGAAATGTTGTTGTTTTTTAATTTGAATTTTTGGGGATATTTATTATAGCAAAAAGTAAAAAATATTGTATTTTTTCACAATCGTGTGTCTTTTTTTGTTTATAGCGCAAAAAATGTAATTCGCAGAAGTGATCAAATCCCACTAAAAGAAATCTCTATTTGTGGGGAAAAAAGGACATAAATTTTGTTTTGGGTACAACGTTACACGACCTCGCAATTGTCGGTTATCGCAACAAATCGCAACAAATGGCCTGGTCATTAACGGGGAAAATCTTCAGGTCCTTAAGTGGTTAATAACAGTGTATATTATTATATGTACAGTGGAACCTTTGATTACTCGCTTAATCCATTCCAGAAGAATGCTCGTAATCCAAACACTCGCATATCAAAGCGAGTTTACCCATAGAAGTCAATGGAAACTAAAATAATTTGTTCCGCATTGACTTCTATGCATGCAATACCGCATGTGGCCAGAGGCACCGAGAGCCTCAGAAATACTCGGGACAGCTCACAATTGTACACAAGGAAAAGACCCGCAATACCTCTGCCACAAAATAAAGCACTACACCCCAGGTCGCCCCCTCCGGTCAACTAACCAGACCTTCTCCACATCCCCAAGACCCGCTACAAATCAAAAGGCGAACGAAGGTTCGCAGTCCAAGGACCCTGCTATGGAACGCTCTACCCGCGACATCCGCTCGGAAGAAAACCATCTGGCCTTCAGGAAGAAGCTCAAGACCCACCTCTTCTGAAGACACAGCCGGACACTGGCTGAAAAGCGCCTTGAGGCGTTTTAGTTCGCGTTTGTTAGCTCTATACAAGTTGTAGCGCCCTCCCCAATTTAGGGACGCTATGTTCAAATTTAGGGGTTAGTCTAAACCGATAGTTGGGCTCAGGACTGTTATTTTTCCTAAAAACTTGCTTCTTCTCTGGTGTGATATTGCCTGGCTGCAGTGTTCCCTGTTGCCTGTAGGTGGCATTGTCATCTCCGGCTCAGGTAGAACACAGGGAGTATCGCAACACCATTGGGTGTCCTCTCTCGGCACGTGTGCAGTGGGCTGTGGTCAACCCACTGTGCATGCTGGGAGAGGATACTTAAGGGGCAGACGCCATTATTCGGGGAGCAGTTCGCGCCTCCCGGCCCTCCAGGCCAGGGGCGTGTGTATATACCAGCCCAGGCATCTTTAGCCTGAGGCTGCATCGCTGCAAGGAGGCCCAGCACCTTTAGCTGAGGCCTACACCCAAAGAGGAGTCCCAGGGTACCCAAGTGAGGGGTGACCAACTCTGAAGGAGAGGAAACCAGGGGAGGATCGTTCCCAAGGGGATCAGTGAGAAGTCACTGTCTCGGGAGAGGCCTGGTTACCTGTCAGAGGAAGGATTCCTACCCGTCAAAAGCTGGTACGTGCCCATTGGCACCTAAGAACTAATTATTACTAGGCCGGGAAGTTCGGGACTTAAGGATTCTAAGGTAGAGGATCTCCTGATCGTATCCCAGGGAAATCACAAGTATTTGTTTTGTGCTCCACACCAGCTGCTAGGACCGCTCTTAAAGGGACTATCCAGGTGAGCAAAACCACTCAGGCTTGAGTGGCGACGTGTGTTGCTAAGTGTTGCGTGCCTGAACCTTCCCTTCTTGTCGTTTCTACTCTCTCTCTTCCAAGTTTTGCCTCAAGAAATAATAAAACCCTGCTGCTTAGGTTTTACACCTGTGTGGACATTGGCTTTATTGCAAAAAGGACTTCTGCCTAGACAATGGAGGCCGGGGATCCATTCGTGAGAGGTAACTCGCCGAAAGGCCCAAACAAATCTAACAGCTCGCTCTCCATATGTGGAGTGGGACAACGGGCAAGTAGCAGGTGTGCCTTACTGCTAAAGATGGATGTAGCGGAAGGGTCTGTGTGCTACACAAATTACTCATTCCTTCATTTATTCATTCAGCTCGGCTGAACTCGGAAACCCACGGAAAGGCTCGGGAACGGAGTATTTCCAAACGGCTCCGGCTCCGATCGGCTCGGCTTCAATCGGCTCCCGCGCCCCCGCACCTCTGGCCAAATGCGGTACTGCACACCGCTGTGGCTTAAATCCTGCTCGTTTTGCGAGATAACACTCGCAAACCGAGTCAGGATTTAAAAACAAAAAAAACGTCTCGTATTGCGAATTGCTCGTTAACCGCGTTACTCACAATCCAAGGTTTCACTGTACTGTATATTGTTAGGCACCTATAACTTTCCATTTCTAGTGTGTTATTTTATTTAAATTGTATATGTATAAATATATTCCGCGCAACTAGGACTTAGATTAAGCTGCTGCCCCCTTGTTTGTGTATTCTGTCACAAAGGACAGATCACTTTGAGTGGTGTGTAATGTTATGGTGTGGGGTATTGGCGCTGCTTTAAGTAAAAAGGACTGGTTACCTTGCCTTCTAAAAGATGGATTTAAAGCTACTGTGCCCTTATTATTGAAGTGTATACAATCCGTATTGATATTCTCAAACTATTATGTCCTCAACTTATATGTGATAACTTAGAATCACTCCTGACTCTCACAATACCCTGTGGGGTTTGTGACAATGTGCTAAATTGGGCCTCTGAATTGCCACTTAAAAATTGTGTGTGTGTTGATCAATTACATATGTGTCAATCACTCCTCAGTACAGATTCCTTCAACCAATTATTGAAAACAGTGTTACAAAAAATAGTGTTACAAAAAATATAAAAAATAGTGTTACAAAAAATAATAAAAAATAATAAACATAATGCTGTCCTCATAAGTCCTCATAAATTCTATACAGTGTACACCTATGTACCGGTGTATATTCAGTGTGTCCAGTGCCAAAACTTGAAATTTATATACTATATTAATGCACACCCAATTCCAATTAAGGTCACTGATCACTGCCCCAGTGGGAGCTGCGGACAACCAATACGTTCCTTTGATAGGTTACACCAATCCCTAAACCAATGAGATTAGATCACAATGGTCATGTGATGGTTAGCCACTTTAATAGTAAGGGTTAATCCCCTCTGGTTCTATATCCAGCAAAAATAATTGAAATAAATATATGTATATATAGCAGGTGTATGTTCATATGGCTATAGAGTACTCTTTGCAGACATATCAGTGCAAAACGATTTCAAAGAACAGTTGCAAATGACAGTTTCAAAAACAGTTTCAAAAAAATCTTGCGCTGGCAAAATAAATGTTCAACTATCCTTCATGCATTTGGTCAAGTGACTTTGGTGACTCTATATTTCCAGTATGGATCCTTCAATTTGCAGGTGAAGAAAAAGGTGACTTTATGGTGCTCCCCCCTCACATGGGTCCCCACTCACCAGATTGACGCACCCCTGCAGGGGTCACACGCTCATCAAGTATCCCCAGTGATTCCTCCACCGCTCCTTGTGTTGTTCCTCTCCTGCTTTTTCCTCCTCCACCACTCAGATCCTCAAAAAAGAACCACAAGCAGGGCTTCCATAGTGTAACTTGCTTATTTATTTAAAATTTAGTACAAACCAAAAAATGTATAAAATAAAATAAAATAAAAAGAGGTCCTCAGACCTTCCTAAATACAGCCCCTTGAGATTGTGGTATCGCCAGGTACCAATAGGGTCTATCTACAAAACATGTGCAGAGTGCAGACAAGTCCCATGTAAGTCACGCCAACCTATGCTGTCAGCTACGGCTGCGGCGTGCGCTCCACCGCTCAAGCCTCGCTAACCGGACGTGACGTGGACGTGTCTGGATGGTCACCTCAGGATAGGTTGGCGTGACTTACATGGGACTTGTCTGCACTCTGCACATGTTTTGTAGATAGACCCTATTGGTACCTGGCGATACCACAATCTCAAGGGGCTGTATTTAGGAAGGTCTGAGGACCTCTTTTTATTTTATTTTATTTTTATTTATTTATTTTTTTAATTTTATTTTATCCATTTTTTGGTTTGTACTAAATTTTAAATAAATAAGCAAGTTACGCTATGGAAGCCCTGCTTGTGGTTCTTTTTTGAGGATCTGAGTGGTGGAGGAGGAAAAAGCAGGAGAGGAACAACACAAGGAGCGGTGGAGGAATCACTGGGGATACTTGATGAGCGTGTGACCCCTGCAGGGGTGCGTCAATCTGGTGAGTGGGGACCCATGTGAGGGGGGAGCACCATAAAGTCACCTTTTTCTTCACCTGCAAATTGAAGGATCCATACTGGAAATATAGAGTCACCAAAGTCACTTGACCAAATGCATGAAGGATAGTTGAACATTTATTTTGCCAGCGCAAGATTTTTTTGAAACTGTTTTTTGAAATCTTTTTTTGAAACTGTTTTTGAAACTGTCATTTGCAACTGTTCTTTGAAATCGTTTTGCACTGATATGTCAGCAAAGAGTACTCTATAGCCATATGAACATACACCTGCTATATATACATATATTTATTTCAATTATTTTTGCTGGATATAGAACCAGAGGGGATTAACCCTTACTATTAAAGTGGCTAACCATCACATGACCATTGTGATCTAATCTCATTGGTTTAGGGATTGGTGTAACCTACAAAGGAACGTATTGGTTGTCCGGCAGCTCCCACCTGGGGCAGTGATCAGTGACCTTAATTGGAATTGGGTGTGCATTAATATAGTATATAAATTTCAAGTTTTGGCACTGGACACACTGAATATACACCGGTACATAGGTGTACACTGTATAGAATTTATGAGGACTTATGAGGACATCATTATGTTTATGTTTATTATTTTTTATTATTTTTTGTAACACTATTTTTTATATTTTTTGTAACACTATTTTTTGTAACACTGTTTTCACTAATTGGTTGAAGGAATCAGTACTGAGGAGTGATTGACACATATGTAATTGATCAACACACACACAATTTTAAGTGGCAATTCAGAGGCCCAATTTAGCACATTGTCACAAACCCCACAGGGTATTGTGAGAGTCAGGAGTGATTCTAAGTTATCACATATAAGTTGAGGACATAATATAGTTTGAGATATCAATACGGATTGTATACACTTCCAATAATAAGGGCACAGTAGCTTTAAATCCATCTTTTAGAAGGCAAGGTAACTAGTCCTTTTTACTTAAAGCAGCGCCAATACCCCACACCATACATTATTTTATTTAAAGTTGCAGGGATGCTGGTGCCTTTCTGTCTGGGTCTGGCAGTATATATTTATTAAATGTCAAAACTTTATGAAATTTTAGTTATTAGCTTTAAATAAAAGATTTACCACCTCATTACAACAAAATGTTCAAGCAGGAGCCACAAGGATGGTATCTTTGCACCAGCAACAATGATAGAAGATCCGGACAGAAGAAAACTACTATAAGCAGCCCAGACTGATGTTTGATGTGGGAACACAGCACAATGTATCCCTATGACCAGGAAAAAGCAACCTAACAGGATATTGCCGCTTCTATAGCCGATGCCTCGGCCTTGCTCTATATGAGCCATTCTATTTATCCACAGGTACAAATGTGGGTTAATGGGAGCAAATGGCCTTTTATGTGCACAAAGACATTTTTTTTCCCTGTTTGTGAGCCTGCTTTGTCAACGGATTCAAAGTGGGCGATTAAACCCAGAAGCAACTCTGTGCAATTACCAAATTTGCTGTTAGCTAGCTCCATCCAAACTGATCTACGCAAACCACATCTGTATTAAAGCCACGGCTTTGAATGTACTTTCACATAATGTCTTTCATCTGTAATTTTGAAAAAGCCTCTGCATTGCCCTGCCATTTGAAAAGAAAAAAAGAAAATAAAAGAAAAACGCAGCACCGTTCTGCAATAACACGTCAAATTCTGCGGCATGTAATTAATATTGCAAATAACAGGGCTCTGATTTCTGTAGGGGAACAAACTGTACAATAACAAAACTTGGATCTGGAAGGAGAATGAAATACAACTGAATTATCTTATAATTCCCCCAACCAGAGTTCATACCTTAAAGTAGTATTATACCCTCCAAGTTTTTTATTTTAAAGCCTCGTACACACGGCCCTTCAGGAAAAAAACGTTGGTTTTCCTGACGGGATTCCTGGCAAGCTTTCCTTGCCAAGCTGTGCATACAGACGGCCATTCAAAACAACCCCCCGTTCTTTTGAATGGCAAGAACGCGGTGACGTCATCGACTACGACGAGCCTGCGCTCGTCACATTCAATGCCGTCGCCGCCATCTTGCTACACCCTACACTACCTTTGTATGCTACCGCGCATGCGTCAAAGTCTTTTCGGGCATGCGCGGGTTTACCTGGGGACAGGTAAGCATACACACTCACGGTTTTCTCGGCAGGAAACACTCTGCCGAGAAACCCCAGGTTCTCTATTTTTCTCGTTGGGATTCCCGGCAGTTTTCTCGCAGAGAAAGCATACACACGCACGGTTTTCACGGCAAAAAGCTCTCCCAGCAGCTTTCTTGCCGAGAAAACCGTGCGTGTGTATGAGGCGTAACACAATAAATTAAGCACAATAAAATAAACATTTCGTACAATCCTAACCAAGTTTACAACCTATCAATGCTGCTCGCTCCTGCTCTCTCAGTGCTGCTTTTCTGAACTTGTGGTCTGCCCACGAAAGCGTTAACAGCGGATAGCGCAGTTTTGAGACAGTCTGTTAGCTTGGGGAGAGGAGGGAGGAGGAAGGAGTGCCTTACTATTCTAGGCTAGGCTATGGAGCTGTGTTTTTATTGTTGTACACAGTGTAGCACAATAGTCGCCAACCTTTGGAACCTCTCGGACCATTAAACTCACAATTTTGAATCCCGCGGACCACTAACATGAATTTGACATGTTTTATACACAGGGCCGGTGCTACCACTGGGCAAACTAGGCAGCCGCCTAGGGTACCCTGCTGCCTAGGGCGCCCGGCCACTGGTGTTCCTACTCTCCTTTCTCTGCAGCAAGCAACCAAGTCTCAGCATCAGCAGGCATCTGCCGCTCCGTTCGCAGTTGGTGTCAGAGGCGCAGTAGCAGCAGAGGACTGTGTCTGTGTCCCGACTCCCGAATGAGTGGAAGCAAGCAAACATTTATTGATGAGCACTGGTAGGCTGCATTGATTGGGGCTGGTGAGGCTAAATTTGATGGGCGCTGGTGTGGCTGCATTGATGGGCGCTGGTGTGGCTGCATTGATGGGCGCTGGTGAGGCTGCATTGATGGGCACTGGTAGGCTGCATTTGATGGGCACTGGTGAGGCTGCATTGATGGGTGCTGGTAGGCTGCATTGATGGGCGCTGGTGAGGCTGCATTTGATGGGCGCTGGTTAGGCTGCATTTGATGGGCACTTCATTAAAAAGGTGGGGTTTACACGGACAGGGAAAAGGGGTGGTGTCAGGGGTGGGGCCAAGGGGGGGTGGCAAAATGAGATTTCGCCTAGCGTGTCAAAAATCCTTGCACCAGCCCTCTTTATACATACAATGCTCTGACTCTCTGTTCCTCTCCCCCTGGATCAGATTGCTGCCTTATACACAGTGCTCTGGCTCTCTGACCCCCGCCTCCATGGATCACACTGCTGCCTTATAAACACAATGCTCTGCCTCTATACCCCCCTCCCCCTGGATCACACTGCTGCTTTATAAACACAATGCTCTGGCTCTCTGCTCCCTCCCCCTGGATCACACTGCTGCTTTATAAACACAATGCTCTGGCTCTCTGCTCCCTCCCCCTGGATCACACTACTGCCTTCTAAACACAATGCTTTGGCTCTCTGCTCCCTCTCCCTGGATCACACTGCTGCCTTCTAAACACAATGCTCCCGCTCTCTGCTCTCCTCCCCCTGGATCACACTGTTGTCTTATACACACAATGCTCCCGCTCTCTGCTCCCCCCCCCAATCACACTGCTGCCTTGTGCACACAATGTTCCGGCTTTCTGCTCCCCTCCCCCTGAATCACACTGCTGCCTTATACACACAATGCTCTGGCTCTCTTCTCCCCTCCCCCTGGATCACACGGCTGTCTTATACACACAATGCTTCCCCTCTCTGCTCCCCTCCCCCTGAATCACACTGCTGCCTTATACACACAATGCTCTGGCTCTCTGCTCCCATCCCCCTGAATCACACTGCTGCCTTATACACAGAGTGCTCTGGCTCTCTGCTCCTTTTCCCCTGGATCACACTGCTGCATTATACACACAATGCTCCGGGTCTCTCTGCTCTCTCCTCCCCCCGATTACATTGCTGCCTTATACGCACAATGTTCAGGCTCTCGGCTACCTCCCCCCTGGATCATACTTCTGCCCTATACATACAATGTTCTGGCTCTCTGCTCCCCTCCCCCTGGATCACACTGCTGCCTTATACACACATTGATCCGCCTCTATACCCCCACTGCTGCCTTGCACAGACTCATTGTTGGATCTGACCTCCTTATCCAGCCAGTGCTCGAGCTCCGTGCTCCCTCCCACAATCTGTGATAAGGGCTGCCATTGGAAGTCCCCTGCTTCTTCACTTTCCGATCTCTGCACTACTCCCGGCATCTCCCTCTGAGCTCACAGGAGCCGGAACTACAAAGGAGACATCGGCCATCAATGCGTGCTGACAGTATTAATTGTAAGCGAACATTGAGAACAACACTGGAAACAACATTGGCCGGTATACATCAACAATGTTGATTTGCGGCAGAACCCCTGGGAACCACCAAAATTTTCTTGTGGTCCACAGGTTGGCGACCGCTGGTGTAGGAGACACAACTCTAGACCCTGCATGCAAAGGTGACTTCATAGGATACTGCAAGAGAAAAGAGCCACCCTAAAACAGGAAACACCCCCTCCCCCCACCACCCCCCAGTCCCCACTGTACTTACCTGGTGGTGAGCTGTCGGTACCCACGCAGCTGTTGTTGCAGTTTGAAATCCCCGGTCTTCTCCCCTTCTCTCTGCAGGGCTTCCAGAGTTGATCAAAGTGTTTCTGACTGGTCTGCTCAGCCACAGAGCATCACTGTGATCCGTCCCAGAAGGCCTGCAGAAAGAACGGGGAGAAGAGTGGGGATTTCAAATCCCCAGAGCACTGCACTAGCTCCTGTGTGGGCACTGACAGCTCATCACCCATGGAGGTAAGTACAGCGGGGCACTGTAGAGTGTTAGTTCACCTTTTCATTTTTTTATTTATTTATTATTTTTACATTCAAGCTGTGTAAGCTCTGAAATTTGACCCAAAATTAGCCTGTGAAATTCATGTAGCAGGGAACAAGGAATCTGACAATCACAGAAGGTGACGGAATGCATTATGTATAATGCAGATTAATTCCTTCACACCTAAGGCTAAAACAAATCTAAAAACCTAAGCCCAGGTTTGCAACTTTGACATGTGTGAGTAAAACTGTACATATCGTCACAACTACTTAGTTTATCCAGGTGGATTATACCTTGTTTTTTCTGGACGAATTGGGCATTATTTTGGTGGTAAATGGTAATGGATGTCTCATGATTTTTTATTTATTTTTTATCAAAGGAAAACTGTCCGGAAATAGTAAAAAAAAATTAAAAAATGTACATTTAACTGTGAATTTCTTCCTATTATCATAATTTACTACCAAATGACAACCCAAAATTAATTCTCCTGCTCCTGACAATTGCAGTGATACCACATATGTGTATGTAGCGCCCTGCCCCCGATGATCGGGGCGCTATTGTAAATTTAGGGGGTGTCTGAGCCAATAGTTGGGCTCAGGCTTATGTAATTATATACAAATTGCTTCTGTCCTGGCTAAGGTGGTGCCTGGTAGTATTTTCCCTTGTTGCCTGAAGGTGGCGGTACCACCTCAGGTCCATGTTGGAACGCAGGCAGACCATGGTGTATTGGGTGTCCCTTCTCGGCAGCGGTTCAGTGGGAGTGGTGACCCGCTGTGCATGCTGGGGAGGGATACTTAAGGGGCAGACGCCATTGTGCGGGGCTCTTCTTCGCCTCGTCGCCCTCCTGGCACGAGGTGTGTGTGTGTTCCCAGCCCGGGGGCCACATTGGCCCGAGGCTGCATCTCTGGCGAGTAGGCCCAGTTGTGATGACTGGGGCCTACAATCCTAAAGGGAATCCCAAGCTGTCCACCAAGAGGGAGGAAGTTGCTCAACGGAGGAAACCAGGGGAGGACCTGCCCTGGAGGAGACCAGCAAAGTGCTAATGTCTTGGGATAGGCCGGATGACCTTATTAAGAAGGGATCCACTACGTTAACAGCCCAGCAGTTTGCCGGGTCGGCTTAAAGGTTCTTTTACTGCACGGCTGGAAATTTGGGACTGAAATCCTGTGGCAGAGGATTCCTGGCTATCCAAATTTATTCTCAAACGGTCTGTGGCAGAGACTGTCCTGATACTGGTTCGTGCATCATCCCGGCTGCTAGGCCAGGTGAGCAATACCCACTCGAAAGAGAGAGTGGTGAATGACTTTAGACATTTTTGTGTGTTCTGCAACGGGTACCTGAACCTTCCCCTCTCGTCTCATACCTTCTACTTTCTCTACAAGATACTGCAGCAAAAATTAAACCAACCAGCTGAAGGTTTTACATCTCGTGTGGACATTGCAATTTCTATAAACTTTCCTCCCCTGACAACGAACCTCAAGGTAACGTGCAAAGCCCAAAACTTAAACCATCAGCTCCTATGGGGGTAGTGCTACACATAGGTTAGTTGTTGTTTGTACCAGTAGTACAGCCCAGACAGAATGGTGCGCATTTTGCATTTTTTTTTTTTAGCCTGTCTAAAACATATCAGCACTTCTTTCCGCATGCTGACAGCATGAGGAGAGGAAAAGAGAGTTGATAACCGGGTTCTCTAAAAGGGATATGTATATATGTGTATAATCAGGGCACTGATTATCAGTGTCTTGATTATCAGTGCCCACCAGTGCTGCAAATCAGTGCCGATCAGTGCTACCGATCAGTGTCACCTACCAGTGCCCATCAGTGCCACCTATCAGTGCCCATCAGTGCTGCCTATCAGTGCCACCTATCAGTGCCATCTATCAGTGCCGCCTATCAATGACCAGCAGTGCCGCCTATCAGTGACCAGCAGTGCCATCTATCAGTGCTGCCTATCAGTGCTGCCTCATCAGTGGCAATCAGTGCAGCCTCATCAGCGCACATCGGTAAAGAAGAAAAATTACCTGTTTGTAAAATTTTATAACAAACTGAATTTTTTATTTATTTTTTCCAAATTTTCAGATTTATTCGTTTAGCAAAAAATAAAAAAAAACAGTGGTGATTAAATGCCACCAAAAGAAAGCTCTATTTGTGTGAAAAAAAAAATGATAACATGTCATATGGGTACAGTGTTTTATGACCGCGCAATTGTCACTGAAAATTGTCGTGGGCACGAAGGGGGTAAAAGTGCTCAGTAGGCAAGTGTTTAAGGTTAAACCACTTCTTGACCAACTTCATTGAATGGTCATGTGTCTTCTTGAGTGACCTGACACTGAATAGTTTCCTCCCAATTCTGGAATCACCTCTAACTATTCTTAAAAACTTTTCCTCCCCCCCCCCCCTCCCCTTACCCAGCCTGCACACCCTGTATAAAAAAGATCTGTACATGTACCTTTTTTTTTTTCTTAGTCCAGTCCACTCATGTGATTCAGCAAATCTGGATCCCCTGCGTTCAACAATGGCTGTGAGTTCCCATAGTCGTGATGTCATCCATAGGCTCCCATGGCTCAGCCATTGTTGGCACTCCCTGTTTTCTCTTGCAGCAGCCACTCACTGACGCAGGTGTTGGATCACGGGACTGGACCCGATAAAAAATTGGTAAGTACACACCTCTTTTTTAAAGGGTATGCAGGATAGGTAGGAGGAGAGAGAAGGGAACAATTTTAAGAATATTTGAGTTAGCTTTTTCTTCCACTAGGCTCAACCACCTATTTTTTTTTACTAAACCCCAACCGCAAGTGTAAGCTAAGCCTTATGCCGCGTACACACGACCATTTTTCATGACGAGAAAAATGCAATTTTTTAATTTGGTCATTAAAAACGATTGTGTGTAGGCTCCAGAGCATTTTTCGCGTGACGTGAAAAATGGGCATTAAAAATTTGGAACATGCTCTATTTTTTCTCGTCGTGAAAAACGGCCGTGTGTAGGCTTTAATGATGTGAAAAAAATGCGCATGCTCAGAAGCAAGTTATGAGACAGGAGCGCTCGTTCTGGTAAAACTAGCATTCATAATGGAGATAGCACATTCGTCACGCTGTAACGGACTGAAGAGCATGAGGCTGAAAAGCGCAAATCGTCTCTCACCAAACTTTACTAACACGAGGATCAGCAAAAGCAGCCCAGAGGGTGGCGCCATTCGAATGGAACTTCCCCTTTATAGTGCCGTCTTACGTGTTGTACGTCGAGCTTTTTTTTTCACGATAGTGTGTAGGCAAGGCAGGCTTGAGAAGAATCACGTCTAGAAAAACGTTGTTTTTTTCAATGACATTAAAAACGGTTGTGTGTACGCGGCATAAGTTTTACCTCTCTAGCACAGTATTTCTCAACCAGGGTTCCTCCTGAGGTTGCTATGGGTTCATTGAGCTTTGAGCAATGGTGGATTGGTCTCCCACCTTTACTGATTACCAATGCAAGGGGGTAATTTTACACTACTTCTAAACTAACCACTTACAGGTGAAACTCGAAAAATTTGAATATCGTGCAAAAGTTCATTTATTTCACTAATGCAACTTAAAAGGTGAAACTAATATATGAGATAGACTCATTACATGCAAAGCAAGATAGTTCAAGCCGTGATTTGTCATGATTGTGATGATTATGGCTTGCAGCTCATGAAAACCCCAAATCCACAATCTCAGAAAATTTGAATATTACATGCAATCAATAAAACAAGGATTGTACATAGAACAATATCGGATCTCTGAAAAGTATAAGCATGCATATGTACTCAGTACTTGGTTTGGGCCCCTTTTGCAGCAATTACTGCCTCAATGCGGCGTGGCATGGAAGCCATCAGCCTGTGGCACTGCTGAGGTGTTATGGAAGACCAGGATGCTTCAATAGCGGCCTTCAGTTCTTCTGCATTGTTCTGTCTCATGTCTCTCATCTTTCTCTTGGCAATGCCCCAAATATTCTCTATAGGGTTCATGTCAGGCGAGTTTGCTGGCCCATAAAGCACAGTAATCCCACGGTCATTGAACCAGGTTTTGGTGCTTTTGGCAGCGTGGGCCGATGCCAAGTACTGCTGGAAAATGAAGTCAGCATCCCCATAAAGCTCGTCTGCGGAAGGAAGCATGAAGTGCTTCAAAATCTCCTGGTAGACGGCTGTAGTGACCCCGGACTTAATGAAGCACAGAGGACCAACACCAGCAGATGACATGGCTCCCCAAATCAACACAGACTATGGAAACTTCACACTGGACTTCAAGCATCTTGCGGTGTGTGCCTCTCCATTCTTCCTCCATACTCCGGCTCCTTGGTTTCCAAATGAGATGCAAAATTTGCTCTAATCAGAAAAGAGGACTTTGGACCACCGAGCAACAGACCAGGTCTGTTTTTCTTTAGCCCAGGTAAGACGCTTCTGACGTTGTTTGTTGTTCAGGAGTGGCTTGACAAGAGGAATACGACATTTGAAGCCCATGTCCAGGATCCGTCTGTGTGTGGCGGCTCTTGATGCACTGACTCCAGCCTCAGTCCACTCCTTGTGAAAGTCCCCAACACTTTTGAATGGCCTTTTCCTGACAATCCTCTCCAGGCTTCGGTCATCCCTGCTGCTTGTGCACCTTTTTCTTCCACACTTTTCCCTTCCACGTAACTTTCTATTAATGTGCTTTGATACAGCACTTTGGGAACATCCAACTTCTTTTGCAATTACCTTTTGAGGCTTTCCCTCCTTTATGGAGGATATCAATCATAGGTGTGCGCAGCCTGTTGCATTAGGGTGTGCACCTGAAAGCTCAAAAACACGGTACCGATCTCTCACTGTGTTCATTCAGAAAGGGAAGGGGCCAGTAAATGACATTACCCCTTCCCCCACGCATCCTGAAATATCATCTATGTGTGCCCACTGCAGTAGCCAATGGGAGAGGAGGGAAGTCAGCCATGCTGTGGGAGGGGACACCGGGCAGCAGGCAGAATCTGCACTGCAGGGAGTGATTAGGGTGTGCCTGGGCACACCTGGCACACCCTGTGCGCACGCCTATGGTGTCAATGATGGTTTTCTGCACAACTGTAAGGTCAGCAGTCTTTCTCATGATTGTGATTCCTACTGAACCAGACTGAGAGACCATTTAAAAGCTCAGGAACCCTTTGCAGGTGTTATGGCTTAATTAGCCAATTAGTGTGGGACACTTTGAGCCTAGAATATTGCACATTTTCACAATATTCTAATTTTCTGAGATTGTGGATTTGGGGTTTTCATGAGCTGTAAACCTTAATCATCACAATTATGACAAATCACGGCTTGAACTATCTTGCTTTGCATGTAATGAGTCTATCTCATATATTAGTTTCAACTTTTAAGTTGCATTAGTGAAATAAATGAACTTTTGCGCAATATTCAAATTTTTCGAGTTTCACCTGTATGTTAGTGTGGGGACTAAATTACTTATTCTTATATTTACAACTTTCTTTGATGTATTAATTATGCTAATGTATTATGAAATGTAGACATAACTCTATTTAGCAGAGGTTCCCCGAGAAGTTGAAATTATTTTAAGGGTTCCTCGGGGTAAAAAGGTTGAGAAAGGCTGCTCTAGCATCTACTATGAACTAAATATTAGTTTTTGGCTGGCCGACTTCTTAATCACCATATCATATGCACATGGAATTTATGCAGATTTTTCACACTGCCAGTTTTGATGGTGACAGTCTTTTTAAGTAGGCACCGGGGGGGTATTTTGTACCCTAGCTTGTTGTCACTCTTTTGATCTGTGGCATACATAATAATTGAACTATTTTGAGCATTATAATTGCAAAGTCCATGGTTGACGGCAAGGTTGTGTCCATTTGAACAGGCACCACAGTGATCGTTTTTTTCTTGTTACGCGTTGGACGCTTTTCATGTCATATTTGATTTGGGATTTGGGTGGACATCTTCATTCACAGGTGATGGATTTGAAGAGACTGCAAACATGACACAGAGATTTTAATAACACTTTAAAGAAATAACAAACCGTCAGCCTAGCTAGCTGGGAAATCTGAAAAGGTCAAATAAATTAATGTCTTATTGCTTTTTACATCCTGCCAATTAGAATATAAATAAGAGATTACTCTGTAATTCTGTTTGTAGAGCGGGTGAGACGCCTCAGGACAGATTAGATACAGACAGGAGGTATATGAAAATCAGCAGCAGTCGACACAGGAGATGCACACATCTGCATATTAAAACAATACACAAATGCAAGCTAATTTCAAGAGCGGTTGTTGACAACAAGTGCAATCAGTGAACTGCCTAACCAGCAAACGCTATGGCCACGTTACAGTCAACCTATGTCTGAGTTCCCTGTGACCTACTAAAGTCAAATTATTACATTGATGTGCGCTTCACATTTATGTTCCACACTCAAGAAAAATAGAAAAGGTAAACTAACTCCAAATATCCTGGCCACCCCTCTGTGCCATACTGCACATAGCAGCCATGATGCCCTGTGCTGCCAGTATAGCAAGTCTATACACTGTACACTGCAATACATAGTCCTAAAGTGAGTATCTATCATAATGATTGGATAGGCAAGCACTCATTTGTCAGCAAAGCCACAGGACCATGCTGCCCAGGGGCATAGATAAGGGGGGATAAGGGGGTCTAACCCCCCCCCCCAGAGCATCAGTGTTGCAGCTGCTGCTGTCAGCAGTTTCTGCACACTGTAGCCTCTGCCTCTGCTACATGTCGTGTCTGACACAATCAGCTGCAGTTCAGAGCAAGGGAAGATTTCCTTATCTCCTACTTGGCTGGGTCATATGACACAGCTGAAAGAGGACTTCCCATAGCTCTGAATTGCCTGGTTTCACTGTACTAAGTGTGAAGATATGTACTGAAGGTGCTGTACTGGGGAGAGCTGCACTGAAGGGGGGATTTGTACTGGGCAGAGTTGCACTGGAGGCAGTGCTGTGTCTTGGCCTAGGCCGACAAGGCCCAGGCCTAGGGCGGCACTTTGCGGGGGCGATGAAAAAGCCTTCCCTGCATGAAAAAACACCTCCTCCCATGTTTCGAAGGCCACACAAATACAGTCTCCCATAGAGCGGCATAAAGTGACTGGGGGTCTTCACATGGCTGGGCTCGGCTGTGCCCGGGCGGGGGGGGGCAGTCTTCGCTTGGCTGGGCTTAGGTGTGTATTGGCGGGGGGGGCAGTCTCCGCTCGGCAGGGCATGGCTGTGCTCGGACGGGGGAGTCTCTGCTTGGCTGGGCTCGGCTGTGCTCAGGTGTTGGGGGCAGTCTCTGCTCGGCTGGGCTCGGCTGTGCTCATGCGGGGGCGGTCTCCGCTCGGCTGTGTTCGGGCATTGGGGGCGGTTTCCGCTCGGCTGGGCTCCTCTGTGCTCGGGCGTTGGGGGCGGTCTCCCCTCGGCTGGGCTTGGCTGTGCTTGGGTGTTAGGGGCATTCTCCACTCGGCTGGGCTCGGCTGTGCTCGGGCGTTGGGGGCGGTCTCCGCTCGGCTGGGCTTGGCTGTGCTAGGGCGGGGGAGGGTAGGCTTGACGAACTTCGGCTTGGCTGGGCTCGGGCGGAGGGGACGGTCACAGGGATGTAAGTAATAATAACTGGCAAATGTATTAGAAGAAGGATACTGATCATGTTAGAGAAGATGCTGACCATGTCTGCAGCCTCTGACCTTGTCCCCAGCCTCTGACCATTTCCCCAGCCTCTGATCATGTCTGCAGCCTCTGACCATGTCCGCAGCCTCTGGCCATGTCCCCAGCCTCTGACCATGTCCCCAGCCTCTGACCATGTCCCCAGCCTCTGACCATGTCCCCAGCCTCTGACCATTTCCCCAGCCTCTGATCATGTCCGCAGCCTCTGACCATGTCCGCAGCCTCTAACCATGTCCTCAGCTTCTGATCAGGTCCCTAGCCTCTGACAATGTGCGCAGCCTCTAACCATGTTCCCAGCGTCTGACCATTTCCGCAGCCCCTGACCATGTCCGCAGCCTCTGATCATATCTGCAGTCTATGATTATCTCCTGTATCATGTCTGCAGCCTCTGACCATCTCTTGTATCATGTACACAGTGTCAGGATCACCTGTGGCCAGGTGACAGATGCACACCGTAGGGGGACAGGAGTGCACCGCGAGGTAGTGAACCCTATGGCTGGCTTCTGCGGATAGGAAACTGGGTGGTTGTGGAAAGCGGGACCAGAGGAGCACAACCGGGATCCAAATGGAAGCTAGAGCCAAGATTCCCCATGGCGCGGAGTCTAAGACCCAGCTGGTCTTCTCCAGGGCCTCTAGTGGTGAGGATGTTAGCTGCAGGCTGGGACCAGGTCGCGGCCCCTGGAGTTTCCTAGCTCCCGCCCCGTAGGATAAGGGGAAAAGAGGGGAAGCAGCAGCACACGATAAGAGAGAACCGAATAACAAGCTGAAGGTCAGGGGCCACAAGCAGACAAGGATAACGAAGAACGAGCCGAAGGTCAAGGGTCACGAGCAGACAGGGATAGTCGGGGACAAGCCAATAACGTAACAGAGAGACAGACGTAGCACACGGCAGGCAGGAACCCAAACACACAATGCCTAACAAACACGTTGATCAGCAAAGCAGGCTTGCAGTGCACAGGTTAATATAGTGTTCTGTGATAGGGCCTGGGGTGGAGTCAGGCTGGGAGGAGATTATAAAGGAAGCCAGGTGAAGGAGGTCTGGTCTCTAGATGAACACATGAGGAGGAAGGTAAGATGGCAGACAGACATTAATGCATATCCATGACAGTACCCTCCCTCTTACGAGGCCTCCCCCTTCCCCGCCTGGGCCCAGGTTTAGAGGGAAACGTCATATGAAACTCCTTTAACAGACGAGGTGCAAAGACCTCAGATGCAGTGATCCAAGACCTCTCCTCAGGACCAAACCCTTTCCAATGAACGAGGTACTGAAGAACGCCTTTACAGAGTCGGGAGTCCAGAATTTGACTGATCTCGTACTCCTGATTATCCTCAGAGACAGGCGCCACGGTAGGGAGAGGACGAGAGAATTTATTGAGGACTAAAGGCTTTAGAAGAGCAACATGAAAGGAGTTAGTGATTTTAAGGCTCTTAGGAATCTGGAGTTTGAAACAAACCGGATTCAGTTTAGCAGTTACCGTGTATGGACCGATGAATCGTGGAGCAAACTTCAGAGAAGGAACTCGGAGCTTGATGTTCCTGGTAGAGAGCCAGACTTTGTCCCCTGGCTGAAGAGAAGGCGGTTTACGCCTGCGGCGGTCGGCAAAGCCTTTGAATTTTTCAGCAGCTGCCCGGAGGGAATCATGAACGTGACCCCAAATGGAATTGAGAGACTCCTGAACCGAAGCCAAAGCTGGAATGTCTGGAGAACAGATCATGGGAAGAGGAAGTTGAGGGTGTTTTCCATAAACTGTGAAAAAGGGTGTCTTCTGCGAACTGGTATTCACATGATTGTTATGGGAGAATTCTGCCCACGGGAGTAGAGAGGACCAATCGTCATGGTGAGAAGACACAAAGGTGCGAAGAAAGACCTCTAACTCCTGATTAACCCTCTCAGTCTGTCCATTGGATTGGGGATGGTAAGAAGAAGAAAAATCCAAGACAATATTGAAGGATTTGCAAAAGGCTCTCCAAAAACGAGACGTGAATTGGACTCCCCTGTCGGAAACAATATGAGAAGGGACCCCATGTAGGCGGAGAATTTCCCGAATGAAAATGGGAACCAAGGCAGGGGCAGAAGGAAGACCAGGAAGAGGAACAAAATGAGCCATCTTGGAGAATCGATCGATTACCACCCAAATGACTGTATTATTCTCAGACAGTGGGAGATCGGTGATAAAATCCATGGCAATATGGGCCCAGGGTTCCTTAGGAATGGGCAAGGGCATGAGGAGACCAGCAGGAGCTTGTGTGGAGGATTTGGACTGAGCGCAGACATGACAAGCTTTAACGTAGTCTTTGACGTCTGAGCGGAGATTAGGCCACCAGTAGTGACGACTGATGAGTAGGAAGGAACGGAGGAATCCAGAATGGCCTGCCACCTTGGAATCATGTCCCCAACGAAGGATCTTAGCTCTTAGCTCAGTGGGGACAAAGGTCTTACCAGGCGGAATTTTTGACTTCAGGGTGGTAGAGTGGGCAACAATGCATGAGGTGGGAATGATCGGCTCAGGTTCAGGGGCGGACTCCTCGTCCAAAGTGTCAAATGACCTAGAGAGCGCATCAGCCCGACCGTTGCAGGAACCAGGTTTGTAGGTAATCGTGAAATTAAAACGGGCAAAGAAGAGACTCCACCTGGCCTGTCTAGGATTCAGACGTTTAGCATTCTGTAGATACTGTAAATTCTTGTGATCGGTAAAGATCGTTATGGAGTGAGGGGAACCCTCCAAGAGATGACGCCACTCCTCTAACGCCAATTTAATTGCGAGAAGTTCCCGATCACCGATGGCATAATTCCTCTCTGCCTGAGAATTTTTTTTGGAGAAGAACGCACATGGTTGGCGTCTCTTCTCAAAGATTTGAAGAAGCACAGCTCCCACCCCCATTGAGGAAGCGTCCACTTCAATAAAAAATGCATTCCCAGGATTTGGTCTCCTCAAGAGGGGGCCAGAAACAAAGGCCTGTTTCAGGTTGTGAAATGCAGAGACAGCTTCGGGAGGCCAGTCTCTGGCATTCACACCCTTCTTGGTCAAAGCGATAATAGGCGCGGCAATGGAAGAGTAATTCCTTATGAACTGCCTATAATAATTAGTGAAGCCAAGAAAGCGCTGTGTGGCCTTGAGGCTAGCAGGAAGAGGCCAGTTGGTGATAGCCAAGACCCTCCCAGGGTTCATACGAAGACCCGAACATGAGACGAAGCACCCCAAAAACAGGACCTCAGAACATTCAAAGGAACATTTCTCCAGCTTGGCATAGAGATTGTTCTCTCTAAGACGTTGAAGTACAGTGCGGACATGGTTTCTGTGGACGAGCAGATTTTCAGAAAAGATCAGAATGTCATCCAGATAGATGACAACAAACTGGTACAGCAGATCTCTGAAGATTTCATTGACAAAGTTTTGAAACACGGCTGGAGCATTACACAGACCAAAAGGCATCACCAGATATTCGTAATGCCCGTCTCTAGTGTTGAATGCAGTCTTCCATTCGTCACCCTCCCGTATTCGAATGAGATTGTACGCGCCTCTGAGATCCAACTTGGTGAAAATGGAGGCACCCTTCAACCTATCGAATAGCTCAGATATTAAGGGTAAGGGGTATCGATTTTTAATAGTAACCACATTTAAACCCCGATAATCGATGCAGGGTCTTAAGGTACCATCCTTTTTGGCAACAAAAAAGAACCCTGCCCCTGCAGGCGATGAGGATTTCCGGATGAAACCTCTCTCCAGGTTCTCTGCTACATACTCCGACATGGCCTGGGTCTCTGGGATGGACAGAGGGTAGGTACGACCCCTGGGTAGAGTTGCTCCGGGGACAAGATCAATAGCACAGTCAAAAGACCTGTGGGGAGGAAGCACCTCAGCTGATTTTTTACAGAACACATCCCGGTAATCGCTGTATGCGGCGGGAAGATCAGAAGAAACAGAAGTGGCAGCAACCGGAAGACTCTCCTTGGGGGTCACCTTGAGAAGACACGACGAGAAACATGAGGAACCCCAGGCCAGGATCTGCCCAGAGACCCAGTCCACATGTGGAGAGTGGAGCTGTAGCCAAGGGAGGCCCAATACAACTGGGGTAGAGGCCTTGGGTAGAATAAGAAAGGATATCCACTCCTGGTGGAGAATCCCTACCGACATCCTAATGGGTAGCGTCTGGAAGCGAATAGGGCCCCCTGGGAAAACAGTGCCATCAATTGCCGAGACTACCAATGGGGTAGTGAGAGGTGAAAGGGTAAGCTTCATAGAAGAAGCAGTTCTCCAATCCATAAAATTGCCGGCAGCCCCGGAATCCAGGTATGCAAGGGTTGACTGAGGAGAAGTGACTACATGAAGGAACACCGGCAAGAGCAGGCGAGAAGGTGATGATTCTGGGTCCAATACTCCACCTTCCAAATGTATTAGACCCGAGCGTTTCCCGGACGAAGCGAGCAGGAGTCACGAAAATGACCCTTGCCCCCACAATAGAGGCACAAGCCCAGAGTTCTGCGCCTAGCACGTTCTTCGGGGGTTAGTCTGGTCCGGCCCAGCTGCATAGGTTCTTCAGCAGGTAGAGGATGCTCCACGGAATGAAGGGAGGGGAGCTCAGACTGGCTAGGACCCAGAGAGTGCTGGCGTCTTTTTTCTAAGGACCTCTTTTGAAAACGAATGTCGATCTGGTTGCATAATGAAATTACATCGTCCAGACCGACGGGAATGGCTCTTCCCGCTAATTCGTCTTTCACTCGGTCAGAGAGGCCATGTAAAAAGGTAGCGACCAGGGCCTCATTATTCCAGCTCAATTCAGCTGTGTGGATACGGAACTGAAGAGCATATTGCCCCACTGAACTAGATTCTTGGCGAAGATGTAAGACAGCACTAGCCGCTGAAGAAGCCCGAGCCGGCTCTTCGAAGATATTACGAAAGAGCTTCAAGAAATCGGACAGACTGGAAACCACCGGATCGTTCCTCTCCCACAGGGGGGCAGCCCAGGCCAAAGCTTCACCGGAGAGGAGGGAAATGATATAGGCTACCTTAGCCCGGTCAGACAGGAAGCTTTGAGGCTGAAGCTCAAAATGAATTGTGCATTGGCTGAGAAACCCCCTGCAGGCCTTGGAGTCCCCAGAGAAACGGGACGGAGCTGGCAATCCCAGTGAGTGTGAAGCTGCGACTGGTGCGATAGGTACAGCCGCTGGTTGTACTTGGGGTTGCGGATTCGGGGTTCCCAAGGAGACCTGAAGCTGCTCGAATCGAGAAGCCAGATCCTGGAGGAATCGCATCACCTGAGTCTGATTTGATTCCTGGGTCTCAAGTCTGCGAACTATGCCCTGCAATGGATCATCCGCGGGGAGCGGGATGTCAGCCGGGTTCATGGCTGATCAAACTGTCAGGATCACCTGTGGCCAGGTGACAGATGCACACCGTAGGGGGACAGGAGTGCACCGCGAGGTAGTGAACCCTATGGCTGGCTTCTGCGGATAGGAAACTGGGTGGTTGTGGAAAGCGGGACCAGAGGAGCACAACCGGGATCCAAACGGAAGCTAGAGCCAAGATTCCCCAGGGCGCGGAGTCTAAGACCCAGCTGGTCTTCTCCAGGGCCTCTAGTGGTGAGGATGTTAGCTGCAGGCTGGGACCAGGTCGCGGCCCCTGGAGTTTCCTAGCTCACGCCCCGTAGGATAAGGGGAAAAGAGGGGAAGCAGCAGCACACGATAAGAGAGAACCGAATAACAAGCTGAAGGTCAGGGGCCACAAGCAGACAAGGATAACGAAGAACGAGCCGAAGGTCAAGGGTTACGAGCAGACAGGGATAGTCGGGGACAAGCCAATAACGTAACAGAGAGACAGATGTAGCACACGGCAGGCAGGAACCCAAACACACAATGCCTAACAAACACGTTGATCAGCAAAGCAGGCTTGCAGTGCACAGGTTAATATAGTGTTCTGTGATAGGGCCTGGGGTGGAGTCAGGCTGGGAGGAGATTATAAAGGAAGCCAGGTGAAGGAGGTCTGGTCTCTAGATGAACACATGAGGAGGAAGGTAAGATGGCAGACAGACATTAATGCATATCCATGACACACAGTTTCTGATCATCTCTGCAGTCTCTGATCGTCTCTTGTATCATGTCTCCAGTCTCTGACCATCTCCTGTATCATGTCTGTAATCTCTGACCATCTCTTAATTCGTGTCTGCAGTCTCTGACCATCTCCTGTCTCATGTCCGCAGTCTCTAACTATCTTCTGTATCATTTCTGCAGTCTCCTGAGATGGAGCTCTAATAGGAAGAGGTGGAGTTTACAGATGAAGGGGTGGATCTTAAACAGGAAGGGGTGTGGCATATTCAGATAGGGGCCACCAGATTTTAGTCTTGCCTAGGGCAGCACAACATCAAAATACACCACTGACTGGAGGGGGGAATCTGTACTGGGCAGAGTTGCACTGTAGGGGGTATCTGTACTGGGAGGGAGCTGCACTAACGGGGAGATCTGTACTGGGGGGGAGCTGTACTAGAGCAGGGATCTGTACTAAGGGGTGGAAGATCTTCACTGGGATGAACTGTACTGGGGGGGGGGAGAGATTTGTGCTGGGGGGTGGGGACAAACAAAGGGGGGATCTGTGCTGGAAGAGCTGTACTAAGGAGGGTGGGGAGATCTGTACGGGGGGTTTCTACTGGGAGAGGAGATCTATACTGGGAATATCTGTATTGGGGGGAACAGCGCTGGTGGGGAAATTAGCACAAAGGGAGGATCTGTACTAGGGAGAGCTGTACTGGAGGGGGATCGGTGCTGGAAGAGCTGTACTAAGGGGGGGGATCTGTACTGGGGGGAATATCTGTACTTGGTGGGGGCTGTGCTGGGGGGGGGGAAGATCTGTACTTGGTGGGAGCTGTGCGGGGGGGGGAGGAGGGGGAGATCTGTACTTGGTGGGAGCAGTGCTGGGAGGAAGATCTGTACATGCGGGAAGCTGTACTGGGGGAAAGCTCTTTCCTGCTTTAGCATTCCTGACCCTGGCACTCTCAACCCTGCACTGTGTGCATTACGCCAGGGGCGGATCCAGAGTCTTTTCTCGAGAGGGGCACTGCCAAAAAATATGTTTTTTTTGTGGGAAATTTATCGGGGAAATGGCTGGTGTCGGCGCTTCAATCATCCCGGCACCATGATTGTTATGGTGTCAGGATGATTGAAGCGCATTATTTCTATTATTACATTGTAATTAGGGATGAGCTCGGTGTTCGAGTCGAACATAGGTTCAACGCGAACATCGGCTGTTCGCGTGTTCGGCGAACAACGAACGATTTTGGGCCGTTCGCGCCAAATTCGAGTGACGCGAACGGCCCACAATACACTGCGCCATCGCAGTGTAATCCCGGCGCTGTGATTGGCCAAGCATGCACTGTGACCCTGCATGCTTGGCCAATCACAGCGCCGGCAGCGAGGAGAGCAATGATTGTCCACAGGCAGGATGCCTGTGGCCAATTATAGCTGAGGGGGTTTAGTACACGCCCCACACTATAAAAGGC
This sequence comes from Rana muscosa, assembly GCA_029206835.1. Lineage (NCBI taxonomy): Eukaryota > Metazoa > Chordata > Amphibia > Anura > Ranidae > Rana > Rana muscosa. The sequence goes on from CM055126.1 coordinate 210,808,196, forward strand.
CGCCAGCGCGGCGGCCTTGTGTAGTGTGTTCCGGAGCAGGGAAAGTGAAGGATAGGCAGGGACAGTGTCAAATCTTGTCAAATCTATTCTTTGCTAAACCTTGTGTGTAGGGACAGAGAAGGATAGGCAGGGAGAGTGTCAGTGTCATATACTTTGATAAACCTTGTGTGCAGGGAGAGAGAAGGATAGGCAGGGGACAGTGTCAGTGTCATATTCTTTGCTAAACCTTGTGTGCAGGGAGAGAGAAGGATAGGCAGGGAGAGTGTCAGTGTCATATACTTTGATAAACCTTGTGTGCAGGGAGAGAGAAGGATAGGCAGGGGACAGTGTCAGTGTCATTGTTGCTAAGCCTCCTGCACATTATACACCTGAAGTTAGCCCGTATTGCTGCTTTTTCCTGGTGTGTTACACCAACAGGATTTTGCGGCACTTACAGCGGGCGGAGTGTACCTCCTGACCATATTACACCTTAACTTAGCCTGTATTGCTGCTTTTTCCTGGTGTGTTACACAAACAGGATTTTGCGGCACCTACAGCAGGCAGAATGTGCCTCCTGACCATATTACACCTTAACTTAGCCTGTATTGCTGTTTTTTCCTGGTGTGTTACACCAACAGGATTTTGCGGCACTTACAGCGGGCGGAGTGTGCCTCCTGATCATATTACACCTTAACTTAGCCTGTATTGCTGTTTTTTCCTGGTGTGTTACACCAACAGGATTTTGCGGCACTTACAGCGGGCGGAGTGTGCCTCCTGACCATATTACACCTTAACTTAGCCTGTATTGCTGCTTTTTCCTGGTGTGTTACACCAACAGGATTTTGCGGCACTTACAGCGGGCGGAGTGTACCTCCTGACCATATTACACCTTAACTTAGCCTGTATTGCTGCTTTTTCCTGGTGTGTTACACAAACAGGATTTTGCGGCACTTACAGCGGGCAGAGTGTGCCTCCTGACCATATTACACCTTAACTTAGCCTGTATTGCTGCTTTTTCCTGGTGTGTTACACAAACAGGATTTTGCGGCACTTACAGCGGGCGGAGTGTGCCTCCTGACCATATTACACCTTAACTTAGCCTGTATTGCTGCTTTTTCCTGGTGTGTTACACAAACAGGATTTTGCGGCACTTACAGCGGGCGGAGTGTGCCTCCTGACCATATTACACCTTAACTTAGCCTGTATTGCTGCTTTTTCCTGGTGTGTTACACAAACAGGATTTTGCGGCACTTACAGCGGGCGGAGTGTGCCTCCTGACCATACTACACCTTAACTTAGCCTGTATTGCTGCTTTTCCCATTTCCCTGCAGGCCATTAGAATGTCTGGAAGGCAAACAAGGAGAGGCAGACAGTCAGGAGCCAAAAAAAGAGGGCAAGCAGGCTCTGTGTCTAGAGACAACAGTGCTGGTCGTGGACGCGGTGCATCGCCATCAGCACGTGGCCATGGGACACGCTTGTCCTTCTTTTCGGCAGCTGGACATGTTGAGCCGCATCATGCCGAAGACTTGGTAGAGTGGATGACCAAGCCCTCCTCATCCTCCTCATCCTCTCTCACCCAGGCTCAGGGTACTGGCAAAGCAGCTGCCAAAGCGTCCTCTTCCCTGGTATCAATGTCATCATCAGTCACTCCTTCCCTAGACCAACCATGTCCTCCTGAGGAGTCACCCGAACTGTTTGAGCAGAGTGTTGGGTACATGCTCCAGGAGGATGCCCAGCGTTTCGAAGGGTCTGATGATGATACCCAGCTAGAGGAAGGCAGTAGTGTGAGAGCAGAGAGAGGGGATGCTCAAGAAGGACACCAATCTGGCAGTCATGTTCCAGCAGCTGCAGCATACTGCCAGATTGGCTCCAGTGATGAGGAGGGAGGGGATGATGAGGTCACTGACTCCACGTGGGTGCCTAATAGGAGAGAGGAGGAGGAGGAGGATGAGGAGGAGGCACATCTCCAACGAGGCAGGATGCCCTCGGGGGGCCAGCGTAAGGGCAGCACACCGACGGAATCACACCGCAGAGCTCCGCCTGTGCAGGGCGCTGCCTCTGCCCGTTATTCAAAAAGTTCTTTGGTGTGGGCCTTTTTTGAGTCGAGTGCATCAGATCGCACAGCTGCTGTTTGCAACATATGTCTCAAGCGTATATCGCGTGGCCAAAACATCACCCGCTTGGGCACCACATGCTTGACCAGACATATGTTGACCTGCCATGCAGCTCGTTGGCAAGCCTACCTTAAAGACCCACACCAAAGAACAAAGCTGACCTCTTCTTGCACCGCATCAGCTGGGATCTCCAACCCCACTATACCTTCAGTCCTCTCTGAAACCTGCTCTGAGAGGAATGAAGGTGTAGAATTAGGTGTGTCACAGCCAAGTACTTGCGGGCACTCTGCTAGCAGTACACCAACGTCCGATTCTAGCAGGCAAATTTCCCTGCCCCAGCTGCTGGACCGTCAAAAGAAGTTCACTCCCAGCCATCCACATGCCCAGCGGTTGAATGCCAGCTTGGCTAAATTGCTAGCGCTTCAACTGCTGCCTTTTCAGTTGGTAGACTCGGCCCCCTTCCGTGAGTTTGTGCAATGTGCGGTTCCTCAGTGGCAGGTTCCCAAACGCCACTTTTTCTCACGGAAGGCGATTCCGGCTCTCAACCGGCATGTGGAAGGCAATGTCTTGGCCTCGCTGGACAGGGTGGTCAGCGGTAAGGTGCATATTACCGCTGACTCATGGTCCAGCAGGCATGGACAGGGACGTTACCTTTCTTTCACGGCCCATTGGGTCACTCTTTTGGCAGCTGGGAAGGATGCAGGACAAGGTGCAGTAGTGTTGGAGGTTGTTCCACCGCCACGCCTCCAAAATGCTACTACTGGTTGTGACACACCTCTGTCCTCCACCCCCTCCTCTTCTTCTTCCTCCGTGGCCTCTTCCTGTGCTTTGTCCTCGGAACCAGCGGTGCTCCGTAGGCGTTCAAGGGGCTACGCAAGTACGCAGGCAAAAAGATGCCATGCCGTGCTTGCGCTGGTGTGTTTGGGGGACAGGAGCCACACTGGGGCAGAGGTTCTGTCTGCTCTGCAGGGGCAGGCTGAGAGGTGGTTGACGCCACGCCAGCTTAAGCCAGGAATGGTAGTTTGCGACAATGGCACCAACCTCCTCTCCGCTCTCTGACAGGGACAACTGACCCATGTGCCCTGTGTGGCTCACGTCCTTAACCTGGTAGTGCAGCGGTTCTTGGGCAGGTACCCGGGCTTACAGGATGTCCTGAGGCAGGCCAGGAAAGTCTGTGTGCATTTGCGCAGATCTTATAATGCCAGTGCTCGCCTGGCTGAGCTGCAAAAGGAGTTGAACCTGCCCAAGAACCGCCTTATATGTGACATGCCCACCAGGTGGAACTCAACGTTGGCCATGCTGCAGCGGCTGCACACGCAGCAGAGGGCCATCAATGAGTACCTGTGCGACTACGGCACCAGGACAGGGTCAGGGGAGCTCGGTTTTTTTTCACCACGCCAGTGGGGCATGATCAGGGATGCATGCACTGTCCTGGCACCATTTGAGGAGGCCACGAGGATGGTGAGCAGTGACAGTGCATGCATCAGTGACACTGTACCTCTTGTCCACCTGTTGGAACATACGCTGCGTGGAATAAGGGCACTTGAGGCAGAACAGAGGCAGGAAGAGGAGGACTTCCTTGCCTCTCAAGGCCCCCTTTACCCAGACAGTGTTCCTTCTGTCCCACCCATCGCACAGGAAGAAGAGGAGGAGGAGGAGGATTGTGTCAGCATGGAGGTGGAGCCTGGCACTCAGCATCATCAGCAGCAGTCTTTTAGGGATGATTTACAGTCCCAAGAAACCAGTGGACTTGTACGTGGCTGGGAGGAGGTGGCTGCGGATCATGTCGTCCTTAGTGACCCAGAGGACTCCGGACTGAATGCCTCAGCTAACCTACGCTGCATGGCCTCCCTGATCCTGCAAAGTCTGCGGAAGGATCCTCGTATTCTTCGGATCAAGGAGAGGGACCATTACTGGCTGGCCACTCTACTTGATCCACGGTACAAGGGTAAGGTTGCGGACCTTATCTTACCGTCGCAGAGGGAGCAGAGGATGAGACAACTCCGGGAGGCCTTGCAGAAAGGTCTGTGCAACGCGTTCCCAGAGACTGGGAGGTTACAAACTCCTGGTTCTGGACAACGAGTTGCTGAGGCTTCGGTCAGTCAAAGAAGGAGCGGTGGGGAAGGTGGCCGTCTGACCGAAGCGTTCAGACAATTCTTTAGTCCGCAGCCCCAAGGTATGATCGGTTCCAGCAACCATCGCCAGCGTCTGATATACATGGTGCAGGAATACCTAGGGGCAAGGTCAGACTTGGACACCTTCCCCACCGAAAATCCTCTGGCTTACTGGGTCTTGAGGATGGATCACTGGCCAGAGCTTGCACAGTATGCAATTGAGCTACTGGCCTGTCCTGCATCCAGCGTTCTTTCAGAACGCACATTCAGTGCTGCTGGAGGATTTGTCACGGATCACAGGGTGCGGCTGTCCACCGACTCTGTTGATCGACTGACCTTCATAAAGATGAACCAGTCTTGGATCACCACCAGCTACCAAACACCTGAAGCTGATATAACAGACTAATTTATTTTCAAATGTTACATCCCTTCAAGACTGATGCTGATGCTGAGAGACTGTCCTGTTATGTTGACTGACTATCCTCCTCCTCCTCAATGATCCGATTGACGATGATAGCTTGGAAGAACATTTTTGTTTCTGGGTGCCGCCACCAGTGGCTAAGGCCCAATTTTTCAGCCCCTGTTTAACAAGGGTGTGTTATTACAATTTTTTATGCAATGCTTTGCAGCAGGGCTCATTCCTGCACTCCAACTAGAGTATCTGGGAGTGGTTGCAGTGTCGTGGCACCAGCACCAGTGGCTAAGGCCCAATTTTTCAGCCCCTGTTTAACAGGGGCGTGTAATTACAATTTTTGATGCAATACTTTGCAACAGGGCTCATTGCTGTGCTCCAAGTACAGTATCTGTGAGGGGTTGCAGTGTTGTGACACCAGTGCCTAAGGCTCAATTTTTCTGCCCCTGTTTAACAGGGGCATGTAATTACAATTCTTGATCTAATAATTCACAGCAGGGCCCATTCCTGCGCCCACCAAGACTAACTGTGAGGCCTTACAGTGTTGTGTCAACACCACCAAAGGCCCAATTTTTCAGCCCCTGTTCAACAGGGGCATGCAATTACAATTCTTGATCTAATAATTCACAGCAGGGCCCATTCATGCGCCCACCAAGAGTAACTGTGAGGGCTCACAGTGTTGTGGCAACACCAACATGTAAGAGGCAAATTTCAGCTGAGTATATACGGCAGGCCCCTACTTTTAAACATCCAACTTACAAACGACTCCTCCTTGCAAACGGAAGGATACAACAGGAAGTGAGAGGAAATCTACCCCTAGGAAGGCAAATTCTCTCCTGTAAGAGTTAATATGGGAAAAAAGTGTCTCCTCTCCACTGATTCTTTATCACCAATTCTTGTTTCAATAAAAAACCCAAATTTTCAAAAAACATTTGTCATTAGGACGAAAAGTGAGGTGAACTGTTCTGAACAGGTGCACACTGCACAGACAGCAAAACAAATGTTACAGGGGTGATAACCCTTCCCTATGTTTTCCAAAAAGCTTAAAAATATATTTTTTGGCTGGAGCTACACTTAAACAATGTACCTGTTCAAAATTACAAACAGATTCTACATAAGAACAAACCTACAGTCCCTGTCTTGTATGCACCGCCTGTATACGGCTGTTCAGAGTATATAGGGCCTTTTTTATTTTGTGTGCGGGGTTCCCCTTAATATCCATACAAGACCCAAAGGGGCTGGTAATGGGCTGGGGTAGGGGGGGGGGTGTGATGGGGTAGCTATGCCATTTTTCTTAAAGATTTTCATCCATATTACCGGGACCAGACATTACATTAAAGCCGCAAGCAGTTTTAAATGGCTTTTTTTCCTTTAGAAATGTAATTTTGTGCAGGGACAGTTCTAAACACGGGAAACACGTGGCACTTCACAGGCATACTTTAGACACCCCCCAGGTACGATATTTAAAGGAATATTTGACTTTTTTTTTTTTTCACTTTATGCATCATTAAAATGACTGCTCCAGAAAAACGGCCGTTTTTAAAACTTCTTTTTGCATTGATACATGTCCCCTGGTGCAGAACCCGGGTTCCCAAACCCTTTTTAGGACAATAACATGCATAATAGTCGTTATAATTAGCACTTTAGATTTCGAACGTTCGCATCCATTGTATTTAATAGGGTTCTAAAGTTCGTGCGAACTTTCGGTCCGTTCGCGGGTTCTGGTGCGAACCGAACCCGGGGGTGTTCGGCTCATCACTAATTGTAATATAAAATTAAATAGTTCAATGCAGAATCAGTGGGAGCCCTGAGTGTTTTACTTGCCACCGTCGCCTGCAATTAGTGGGAGCCCTGAGCGTGTCACTTACCACACGTTGCGGATTGTCACTTGCCACGTCACCTGCCACATCTTGTGGATTGTCACTTGCCACACCTTGTGGATTGTCACTTGCCACATCACCTGCCACACCTTGCGGATTGTCACTTGCCACGTCACCTGCCACACCTTGTTGATTGTCACTTGCCTGCCACCAGATGCAGATTGTCATTTGCCACGTCACCTGACACAATTTGCGGATTGTCACTTGCCACGTCGCCTGCCACACCTTGCGGATTGTCACTAACTTGCCTGCTAAGGTGTAGTTTTGGTTGTCTCTTGCTGTGTCCTAGACTCCCAGAGTCAGGCAGCAGAGAGATAATGTTATCTCTGTGCTGCCTGCACAGTGAGGGCGGAAGTCATTGCAGGAATGTAGGGCAGGCACGGGCGGTGAGAGATGATCTCATCTCTCTGCTCCCCCGCTCCCGGCTAGCTGATTGGTCAGCTGCCACACTGAGCCTGCTCTCTCACTCTCACCTGCACTGCCAACACACTGAGCAGCACGGTCTGCCCACGAACCGTGCCACCCGCCCACAAACCGCGCCACAAGCGGAGCCGCCCGCTTTCTTACGCGTCTGTGGAGCCGCACGCTATCGCACCTGCCCGCAGAGTGGCCCGACGTGACTCACTGACGTCACTCGTTGCTAGACGCCAAGCGGCCCAGGCGTTAGCAACGAGTGCAGTGAAGAGGCTCCACCCACCTCCTCCTCTGCTCCTGGTATCGTGTCAGTGCGCCGCGTAACTACATTAGACGAGTCTCTCTCTCGGCGCCGCTGATCGGCTGATGTGAGAAACTGAGAGAGAGAGACTCAGAGAGGCAGCGGCAGCTGTACTGTATATACTCGAGTATAAGCTGACCCGAATATAAGCCGAGGCACCTAATTTTACCCCAAAAAACTGGGAAAACATATTGACTCGAGTATAAGCCTAGGGTGTCCATCTGCATGCCTCACTGTGCCCATGCCTCACTGTGCCCATGACTAGACTGATGTTTAACATGGGAGTCTATGGAAGGAGTGCCCGGTTTGAAAAATCGGTTCTGCCCGGCCGTAGGTCCCCCAGACACCAAACTTTGCACATTTATAGAGGAGACATGGGGCTATATGTGCGCCACGTTTGGGGTCCAGGGGACCTATAGTCGGCCGGTACCGGGTCCGCAAATTCACCGGAGAAATTACCGTTTAACATTGGAGTCTATGGAAGGGGTGCCCAGTTTTAAAAAATCAGTGCTCCCCGGCCGTAGGTCCCCCAGACACCAAACCTTGCACATTTGTATAGGAGACATGGGGCTATATGTGTGCCACGTTTGGGGTCCAGGGGACCTATGTTCAGCCGGTACCGGGTCCCCAAATTTTGGGAGATCAGGCGCAAAAAAAAAAAAAACAGAGCAAGCAAGTGAGTGTGACAGATGGTCTCGGGGGGGGGCAATTGCCCTGTTGCCCCCCCTGGATCCGCCCCTGCATTACGCACCCCTGTCCCCTGCACTCTGTGCATTATGCCATTCTGACCCCTGTACTCTGTATCTTCTCTCCGGACCCCTGAGCTCTGTGCATCATGCACTCCTGTCAGCTGTTCTCTGTACGTTATTTTTCCTATGGCCGCCCAGGGCTGCACCCCTCAACAAGAAAAATATCCTTGGACCTGAATTTGCAGTCTTGTAACCAAGCCAAGCAGGTTACAGTCATCTTTCACCAAATCTGGCAAATTAAATATTACATTGGTTGCTTCGATTGCTGCACTCTTTACATTCTCATTGCATTTTGCACTGCCTTATTTATTCTGAGAAATAAGATGAATAGGTCTCCAGGAAGTCAAAGCTGACCTTGCAGTAAATAGTAAGGTCTGCTTAATAAATCAAACCACATACAGTATTGCACAGCAGCATAAAAGTAAAACTAAAAAAAAAGTAGGGAAAATAGTAATTAAATATACTCACCTTACTCCCTTGCTTCCAAACTGCAGTGTGTAATGTCATAATTCTTCCAGAGAGATGCTGGGAAATGCTGAGTATGTCAAATCTATCAAGAAGTTTCAAATATATATCGTAGGAATGTTGTCTCAAGAGATTTAGGATACTCAACAATGTAGCGCAAACAAATGTTAATGCACCATCCACATGAGTTAGCCTCTACCCCCCTAGATAAATGTAAAGATATGCTTTTGTAGCATAGGTAGTTCATAAAATGTTGTGAGGGGGTTAGCTCGGCAGCGGGTGTGTGTGACCCCCGGGATGGGCTCCCCACACAAAAACAGGCCCAGCAAACGGAGGTTGTGGTTTTCAAAATCAAAAAGGTGCGGTTTATTTTCTATTTACAGTGACAAAACACAGCAAAGCAAAAGAAACATAAATAAAATAAATCCTGGTCAACTTGACCTCTGAGTAAACATACAGGTTTCCTAACTAACAACTGGGATCAGCCTAGTGCTGTCCTAGTCCCTAAGTCCCTGGTTTTAAATGTCCAAGCAAATAGCCACACAGGCTTTTTCTCACCGCACAGGGGTTCACTCTCCCTAGACAGTCCACACAGGTCTGGTTCCAGGCATGAGCTAACATCTAATGAAGCTGGGAGTTCTTATAGAGGCCTAAATGAGCTGACAAGCTTCAGCTGGTCTCATCAACTCCCTGTCTGTACGACGCCCCACACTCTCCCTAGAGGTATGAGTCATCCATGAGCCCACTAGCCTTAGCTGGGCTTATACAACTCTCCACCTAGTTGTATAAGTCGGCGTAAAGCCTGAATCTGGGCGAAATATATCTACCCCCCTGGATGCAACCAGGTGACTTCACCTTCCTGCTGTCACATACCCCCCCCCCCTCTTGTTTTAACCTCGGGGTTGGAACACCAGCAATCAGGCATTCATGTACTCGAGACAAAGCATCCACATTCCCCATTTGAACGCCAGGGCGATGCTTTACTGTGAAGTTGAATTCCTGGAGGGCCAGGAACCACCTATTCACTCTTCTATTTGTTTCCTTGTTTTGAGCCATCCACTTTAACGGAGCGTGATCCGTAACCATGTCAAAGTGCCTACCTAGCAGGTAGTACCGAAGGGAATCTAGAGCCCACTTCACCGCTAAACACTCCTTTTCAACGGTGGCGTAATTTACCTCATGGGACTTCAACTTCCTGCTGAGGTAAATGACTGGGTGCTCTTCCCCGTTCCAGACCTGGGACAATACTGCTCCTAACCCCACATCTGACGCATCACTTTGTACGACAAAGTCTTTAGAGAAGTCGGGTGAGTACAACACTGGCTGGCTACATAAGGCTTGTTTCAAGAATTGGAATGCTGCCTCAGCCTCGGGGGTCCATTTAATCATGACCGACCCTTTCCCCTTCGTCAGGTTGGTTAGGGGCACAGCCTTAGAAGCAAAGTGGGGAATGAATCGCCGATAATACCCAGCGATTCCCAGAAAGGCTCGTACCTGCTTCTTGCTGTTGGGACGTGGCCAACTCTGGATGGCCTCGACTTTGTTGAGTTGGGGTTTTATTACTCCCCTCCCAATGGTGTACCCAAGATATTTGGCCTCCTCCTGCCCAATGGTACACTTCTTGGGGTTAGCCGTAAACCCCGCTTCCCGAACAGAGTCCAGGACTGCTTGCACTTTTGGCAGATGTGAGGCCCAATCTGTGCTATGGACAATTACGTCATCCAGGTAAGCCGCAGCATACTTCCGATGGGGCCTCACCATCTGGTCCATTTTCCGCTGGAATGTGGCCGGCGCATTCTGTAACCCGAACGGCATTCTTTTATATTGGAACGCCCCGTCTGGGGTTACAAATGCGGTTTTCTCTTTGGCCGACTTGGCCAGGGGGATTTGCCAATACCCTTTTGTGAGGTCAAGAGTCGTCATGTATCGGGCTGTTCCCAGCCGGTCGATCAACTCATCTATACGTGGCATGGGGTAGGTGTCAAATTTTGTAACTTTGTTCAACTGACGAAAATCGTTACAAAATCGCCAGCTCCCATCCGGTTTAGGCACCAACACAATGGGACTAGACCAATCACTTTGGGACTCCTCTATCACCCCTAAGTTCAGCATTTTCTGTACTTCCTCCCGTATTGCCTCCCGTCGGGCCTCTGGGATCCGATAGGGTTTTAACTTCACCCTTTCACCGGGCGGGGTAATGATGTCATGCTCTACCCCAGATGTTTGTCCCGGCAGCTCAGAGAATACCTCCTTGTTGCGAAGCACAAACTCCTTAACCTCCTGTTGTTGGGGTTGTGACAAGGTGGCTGCTATTCCAACCTCAGGAATCACGCAACCAGTTTGAGCTGGTGACCAAGTGTCTGCGACTAGGGACTCTCTATCCCTCCAGGCTTTCAACAGATTAACGTGATAGATCTGTTCGGGCTTTCGCCTTCCTGGTTGTCTGACCTTGTAATTCACTTCGCTCACTTTTTCCATTATCTCATAGGGGCCTTGCCATTTGGCAAGGAATTTACTTTCAACCGTAGGGACAAGTACCAGTATCCTATCCCCCGGGGAAAAGGTACGGGTCTTGGCTCCACGGTTGTACACTCTCTGCTGTGCTAACTGCGCTTGGGCCAAATGTTCCTTCACGATGGGCATTACCTGTGCAATTCGGTCTTGCATCAGGGCGACATGCTCAATCACACTCCTGTGGGGAGAACTCTCACTTTCCCAAGTTTCCTTGGCAATATCCAACAGCCCTCTTGGGTGTCTCCCATACAGTAACTCAAAGGGGGAGAATCCCGTAGAGGATTGGGGCACCTCCCTAATAGCAAACATCAAATAAGGAAGTAGACAGTCCCAATCCTTTCCATCTCTATCCACCACTTTCTTCAACATTTGTTTTAGGGTTTTGTTGAATCTTTCAACCAGCCCATCGGTTTGGGGGTGATACACAGATGTACGCAATTGCGTCACTTTGAACAATTTACACAGCTCTTTCATAACCCGGGACATAAAGGGTGTACCTTGGTCCGTAAGCAGTTCTTTACAAATACCCACCCGGCTAAAAACAAGAGATAGCTCTTTGGCTATGGTTTTGGCCGAGGTATTTCTGAGAGGGATCACTTCTGGATAACGGGTGGCATAGTCCATTATAACCAATATGTACTGGTGCCCCCTAGCGGACTTGATTATAGGACCTACCAAATCCATTGTGATTCTCTCAAACGGGACCTCAATGATGGGTAGAGGGACCAGCGGGCTACGGAAATGTGGCATCGGGGCCGACCTCTGACACACAGGGCAGGAGGAACAATAATTTTCTATGTCCTTCATCACCCCAGGCCAATAGAATCTCTGTAATACCCTCTCTCGGGTTTTCTCTGTCCCCAGATGACCTCCAAGAATGTGCCCATGGGCCAACTCCAACACCAACTTCCTGTAAGGTTTGGGCACCACAAGCTGCTCAACGGTTTCTTCTGCCCTTTTTGCCACCCGATACAGTAGGTCCTTCTCTACGCTGAAGTATGGGTAAGTGCAGGTATTATCTGGGTTCACTAACTCGCCATCTATTTCCACTACGTTTTCCCGTGCCTTTATTAGGGCGGGGTCTTTTAACTGTTCTGTGGCAAAATTTTCCCTGTGAACCTCCAGATCAGAAAACTCCACAGACGGTAGGTTTTCGTCTGAGGAGGTGGGCTCCTCTCCAGTTTCTTGAGTCTCCCCTGCCAATACTGACAAGGGAAATTCTGGAGAGTCCTCACCACTCTCAGAGGAGTTCTGGCTATCACATTCCTGGTACATAGGGGCACCAGTGGGGGGCTCAGGATCATCCCACAGTTCCCAGAACTTCGGAAAATCCCTTCCCACAATGGCATCATGCGGTAATTGAGATACTAACCCCACTGGATGAGAGAGGGTACCTTTGGGGGTCTCGAAACACACTGTAGTCACTGGATACTCTCGGGTGTCCCCATGCACACAAATAACAGCTACCTTGCTATTCCCAGAGACCTCTGTTTTAACTAATTCAGCCTTTATCAGGGTCACAAGGCTACCTGAATCCAGCAATACCACAACATTTCTACCATTAACACACATTTTGCATAAATGTTTCTCAGTTCCTCGAATGGCAGTGCATGCGACTGTCGCACACAGCGACTGACGTCTGCCCGTCAGAAAGTCACACTGCATGGGTTCCTCCACAACCGGGCAATTGGCTGCAATATGTCCCGCTTGCCGGCAGCGGTAGCAAACGATCCTTCTTGCCGCCTCTTGAGCCGCTGATTTCCCAGGCTGTTCTCGCCAAACTTGGGGTAGAGCTCCCACCCTCTCACTCTCTCCACCCTCACCCCTTGGAATCCTCTTATCCGCCCCTGGGGATGGTCTGGTCTTAGGGTGGAAAGTCCGAGTGTCTCTGGAAGAGGCCGTCAGGTTCTCTGTAGCCAAGTATTTCTCCACACGATCCACAAGACCATCGGCCGTCTCTGGGTCTCCATGGCTTACCCACTTTTGGATGGCAGTAGGAAGAGCTCTCAAAAACCGATCCATTACAACACGTTCCACAATCTTTGGTGCGGACAAAGTCTCTGGCTGTAGCCACTTTCTGCTCAGGTGAATGAGATCATACATTTGAGACCTGGGGGGTTTTCCAAGTTGGAAAGTCCAGTTATGCACACGCTGAGCCCGGACAGCCTGGGTGACACCCAGCCTTGCCAATATTTCAGCTTTTAGCATCACATAGTCTTTTGCTTGGTTAGGCTCTAGGTCATAGTAAGCTTTCTGCGATTCACCAGTTAACAGAGGAGCCACCAGTCCAGCCCACTGCTCCTCAGGCCACTTTTCTCTTTCAGCGGTCCTTTCAAATGTGGTCAAAAATACCTCTGGATCATCCTCTCCAGTCATTTTTGTCAATAAACGACTCACCCCAAAGGACGCGGTATTAGTGGGACGGCTTTCCTCACTGGTCTGCGGACGTTGCTGCATTACTGCTTCCATTTGTTGTAGTCTCTGCTCTAGCTTCTGTAACAGGTCTATGAAGCGGGCCTCAGATTGCTGCTGGGCTTGTTGCTGAGCTTCCAGACTCTGTTGGTGAGCTTGCTGCTGGGCTGCAAGGCTCCTTTGCAAACCTGCATTTGTCTGCTGTTGATTGGCATTTGCTAGAGCCAGCTGTTTCAGTATCTCCTCCATGCTGGCTTAAAAAAAAACTGCCACTGGTTCTCCACCAACTGTGAGGGGGTTAGCTCGGCAGCGGGTGTGTGTGACCCCCGGGATGGGCTCCCCACACAAAAACAGGCCCAGCAAACGGAGGTTGTGGTTTTCAAAATCAAAAAGGTGCGGTTTATTTTCTATTTACAGTGACAAAACACAGCAAAGCAAAAGAAACATAAATAAAATAAATCCTGGTCAACTTGACCTCTGAGTAAACATACAGGTTTCCTAACTAACAACTGGGATCAGCCTAGTGCTGTCCTAGTCCCTAAGTCCCTGGTTTTAAATGTCCAAGCAAATAGCCACACAGGCTTTTTCTCACCGCACAGGGGTTCACTCTCCCTAGACAGTCCACACAGGTCTGGTTCCAGGCATGAGCTAACATCTAATGAAGCTGGGAGTTCTTATAGAGGCCTAAATGAGCTGACAAGCTTCAGCTGGTCTCATCAACTCCCTGCCTGCACGACGCCCCACACTCTCCCTAGAGGTATGAGTCATCCATGAGCCCACTAGCCTTAGCTGGGCTTATACAACTCTCCACCTAGTTGTATAAGTCGGCGTAAAGCCTGAATCTGGGCGAAATATATCTACCCCCCTGGATGCAACCAGGTGACTTTACCTTCCTGCTGTCACAATGTTCATAAGAAGTTCATAAAAATCCCATAGGAAGGGTGTTATACTTCAGTATACAGCTCCACCCGAGACAGGAACAAATCTCTGAAATTGCAAAAAAGAAACACAAAGGAGCGCCAGCTAAGTGCAGCATCAATGGGTTTATTACAATTAAAAAGCAAGAAGTGCAATCAGCGCAAAAATATAAATATGATTTGATAGTAATAATACAACCCCCCACGTATGCAAGCTGAACACTGAAAGAATATTCACAAAATTCCAATAATAAGTTTTAAAAGAGGGTATAAGTGCAGCGCAATATAATAGTCCAAAAATGATGACCAATTAGCAAGTCCCAAATGAAATAAAGTAAAATAAGAGTCTGGAGAGACGGCGGACAACACGTTCCAGAAAGCCTTCACCAGTGACGTAAACAATTCACAATGAGTGACAGTCCCTCCCACCTCTGGTCTAGTTGGCTACTCTCACCTTAAGGCATGGACTCCTGTATTACCAGGCAGTCATGCAAGCAGATACCAATGCATAGTTGCCAACAGTCCCGAATTTGCTGGGACAAGCACGATTTTTGGACCCTTGTCCCGAATTGGGCTTGTCCTGATTCGGGACAAGCCCAATTCTTTTTGTCCCATTTTGTCCCGGTAAATTTGGGAATGTTTAGGGCTTAAAACGGCGGCGGCTACACCAAAATGGCCGCCGCCCCGCCACAAGTGTTCTTTTCTCTGACCTCTAGTGTGAGGAGAGGGGCAGCCAATCGCGGCTTCTCTCTCTTTCGGCGGCCCCTCCCTTCACACAGAGTGGGACCAGACTGACACTGTGATCCTCATCCCACCGCTGCCGCCGATCGCTGGACCCGCGTGTGGAGGGGACTCTGATGCCTGGCAAGTGAAGTCAGTGTGGTGGGGGCTGCCATAATGGGCCTGGGTTGAACCGCAGATACAGTGCTGTGCCTTGTGTGTCCCCTCTCGGCATCCGTACCGTGGGTGTGGCAGGCCTGCTGTGCATGCTGGGAGAGGATATAAAAGGGGCAGACGCTGCCTGTTCGGGGTTCTGTCTGTTCTGTCGTGGTCGGGGGTCCTACCCCAGGAGTGTGTTCCTGTCCGCCCTGGGCACCTTTGGCCCAGGGGCGGAGGTCAGTGAATCAGTCCCAGGCACCTTTAGCCCTGGGACTGCGGCAAAGGCCTTGGGCCCAGCACCTTCGGCTGGGGCCCATCAAGGATCCCAGGGTGCTGCCTTGCGAGGGGACCCGTATCTTGGACGAGAAGGCCGGGGGAGGAACTGTTCCGAGGGACCGGTGAGAAGTCACGGTGAAGGAATGGTCCCGGTAACTCTCTGAAGGGATGTCTTCTCCTTACATAGAGGCCAAATTTTGAAGCACCAAGTTCATCAGGTCTGTGGCAGAGACCAAGTTCATCGGGTCTGTGGCAGAGATCAAGTTCATCGGGTCTGTGGCAGAGACCAAGTTCATCGGGTCTGTGGCAGAGACCAAGTTCATCGGGTCTGTGGCAGAGACCAAGTTCATCGGGTCTGTGGCAGAGACCAAGTTCATCGGGTCTGTGGCAGAGATCAAGTTCATCGGGTCTGTGGCAGAGACCAAGTTCATCAGGTCTGTGGCAGAGACCAAGTTCATCGGGTCTGTGGCAGAGATCAAGTTCATCGGGTCTGTGGCAGAGATCAAGTTCATCGGGTCTGTGGCAGAGATCAAGTTCACCAGGTCTGTGGCAGAGACCAAATTTAACCAAGTCTGTGGCAGAGACTGTGGGTTAATTTATAGTACCATTTGGCTGCTAGTCCCTACCTAGGGAGACTATCCATCTGGGCTGAGTCTGCTTGAGAAGCCGAGCAGTGAAGTGATTGTGTTTGTGCCTGGACCTCTGCCACATCTTATGCTGTCCTGTTCTTTATTCCAACCTTTCTTCTATCAGAGACTGTTATTTTACCAAAAGAGAAAATAAACTCTGCATCGAAGTTGCAGCTGGTGTGGTCATTCAAGTTACTGAGAGGGGGGGACAAGGACTTATCTCTGTCATTCATAGAGGTGAGAAACATTCTCTGACTTTCTGACTGTGGAGACCCATTGTTAACACCGCTCAACCTCCTCATATGGGAGGGTACGGGCTTGTGGCGTGGTGTGCCCTCTTTGCCTGCAAGGAGCCAAAGACAGGTAAAGGGGGTTGAGGTCGCTACACGTATAAAATAACATTTTTCTCTACAGGTTTTTGTCATGCTGTAATTTATTATGGGGAGGCGGCCCTGACATATTAAGCCACAAAGGCCCACTATAACGATAACTTTAATTCTGGCTTGAAATGGGCGTTCCTCCAACAATGGCACCTTCACAGATGGTTCTACCATGCCTATTGGTAAATCTGCCTCAGTGCCTCTGAAGGGACACATAAGCTATATAAGGTATTGAGAATTTTACAAGTGTCATTCAAAATCTGAAGATTAGGAGGGTTTCAAGTGGCATGTTGAGGAGTGTTGTAGAGAAGACCACAGGGAAAAGGAAGTCTTAAACCTGAGAGCATGATGAGTTGACTGGAATAAAGGAGGACAAGAGTAAGTTTTGTGTGGAGCAGGGTTGACACGTTGCCATGGGCTTTGTAGAGTTTCAAAATCTTAAGCCCCATACACACTATCAGTTTTCTTGCAGGTTTTTCTCTTCAGGTTTACCAAAACCATGTAGTGCAAGGGCCTGCCTGATTGCATACGAATTGAAACTCTTAAGGTTTGACCTCATATTAGATGGTTTTGGTAAACCTGAAGAGAAAAACCTGCAAGAAAACTGATAGTGTGTATGGGGCTTCAGAGATGAAAAATACGTTATTAGTTAAAAGCGCTCAGAAATGAGAATGAACTATCAACCCAAAGGAGCAGAGATTGATCAGATAAAGTAAGAAGAAACATAAAAGAGAATTTTATATTTTGATCTTATTAGTGGGATCAATATAGTTTATCCTTCATTTCTGTTTAGAGAACAGATAAGTGTACGATGTGCCCCCAGAGTAGGTACTTACTGTAAAAAAAAAAAAAAAGCTCTCTGTAAATACCTTTTAATGAAACATTGTGCATATGTAGGTGAAAAGAATGCAAAAGGAAAATATTATTGATCTCTTCCACTATAAAGCAATATGGCGCATTCGTCACTAAAGAATATGGATCTGTTATTCTACACAAATGTACAGTATATTGGTTGTCATAACTGGGATCTGTAAGGATATGACTTTTAATAGATGCAGGAAAAGGCTCAGGAAATAGAATTGTGGTCCCTATTATTTCATAGAATATTTTATAAATGTCAGCTAATCATTTCTTTTAAAGAGGAACTGATCTCTAAAAGCAATACCGGAAA
The DNA here is from genome assembly GCA_029206835.1 of Rana muscosa. Classification (NCBI taxonomy): domain Eukaryota; kingdom Metazoa; phylum Chordata; class Amphibia; order Anura; family Ranidae; genus Rana; species Rana muscosa. The sequence goes on from CM055126.1 coordinate 210,825,802, forward strand.
AAAGCAGGTGGAAGACAAAGGACTAGTCACCGGCATTATCTTTGGTTTCCCACCAGTAGATCTTTTCCCACTACTAACAAGAGGCCCCTTTGGTAGAAGCAGTGTTTTTATAAGCCGACCCGAATATAAGCCGAGGCACCTAATTTTACCACAAAAAACTGGGAAAACGTATTGACTTGAGTATAAGCCTAGGGTGTCCATCTGCATGCCTCACTGTGCCTCACTTTGCCTCACTGTGTCCATGCCTCACTGTGTCCATGCCTCACTGTGCCCATGCCTCACTGTGCCCATGCCTCACTGTGCCCATGCCTCACTGTGCCTATGCCTCACTGTGTCCATGCCTCACTGTGTCCATGCCTCACTGTGTCCATGCCTCACTGTGTCCATGCCTCACTGTGCCCATGCCTCACTGTGTCCATGACTAGACTGACGTTTAACATGGGAGTCTATGAAGGGGGGTACATGTGTTTCAAGTTTCGGGTCCAGGGGACCTATGACCGGCCGGTACCAGGTCCCCAAAGTCACCGGAGAAATGACCGTTTAACATGGGAGTCTATGGAAGGGAAGCCCAGCTTTGAAAAATCGTTGCTCCCCGGCCGTAGGTCCCCCAGACAAAAAACTTTGCACACTTGTAGAGAAAGAGTGGGGCTACATGTGTGCCAAGGTTGGGTCCCCAAAGTCCGGGAAATCTGGCACAAAAAGGTGACTCGAGTATAGGCCGAGGGGGGGCATTTTCAGCACAAAAAAATGTGCTGAAAAACTCGGCTTATACTCGAGTATATACGGTACATTACACCCTGGTCTTCTGGCCACTTCATGTACACATCTGTAATGTCACTGAGACTTTCTCCCAGGATCCTGGGAAAGGTGAGGAGCCCAGGAAGGTGCTCTAGCACTATGCATGAGTACATTACTATAGGATTTTGGTATCCTCAGCTTTGCTAGGATTTTGGGAGAAGTCCCAGTGTCATTACTCTGACCTAGCTATGTGGCCCTAGGACAGTGGCATCTTCTATTATACCATAGCTTAATGCTTAGCATTTTTAGAGTTGATTGGCACCCACAAATGATGGCACCAAAAAATATTCTTGGTATTCTGATATATGTTAGTATAAGTAAGAAAACCCAGTTAATTTATACAATGAAATACAGATACAAGAAAGTGCAACTCGGAGAAGAAAGAATAAACAGAGGGTCATCATGACTAAGGAAAAAATAATTGGGGGCCCATCTAGGGTATGGCGCTTCCACCTGGTTGGTTATTGGTGGTTCTCCCAGGAGCTAGGTCCCCTGGGGCAGTGGTCATCAACCCTGTCCTCAGGGTCCACTAACAGGCCAGGTTTGCAAGATAACTGAAATACATCACAGGTGATATCATTTGCTGCTCAGTGATTGCAGTATTCTAGTCTGCATCTCCCCAAGGTAATACACAAAAACCTGGCCTGTTAGTGGGCCCTGAGGACAAGGTGATGACCACTGTCCTGGGGGATATCTAAAATGTGTGAGTCGCGGGTTCAGGACATGGTCGATTATAGTTATAAAGTCTGCCTTAAGGACACCCAAAGACCCTCTCCTGGTTACATTGTTAAATTTGCATTGTTGAAATTGTTTTATTTCTGTTATTTATTAATTTGTTAATAAAATGGTTGCTGTGGCCATTTAAACTCACGTCATGCAATTTTGGGTCTTTATTATAAGTTCGAGGACCGAAGGTTGACGTCCATTTTGCTGGAGCCTGCGTAGTAAACAGGCCGGCCTGTTTACTATGCAGGCTCCAGCAAAATGGCCGCCGTATGGTTTAATACGTTCAATTATGCAGACTATATAAGCCCAGTAAACATACCCTACTGCATCCTCTGATGAAGTCACGTGACGTGACGATACGCGTAGGGATTGGAGCATTGGGTATACCAGGATTCAAACAGGAAGACGAGCGTGGCGCTCGTGGATTCATTACATGCTGATTCTCTGCTCAATGTGAGTGTTATATTTTATTGTTCTATGGTTCATTAAATAGTTTTAAACAGGATTACGCAATGTATGCCCTTCTTTTTCATTTATATTATCCATCGAGTATTTAACCTACTGAGGATCCGGTAACAGTATAGGACCCACCTAGAGCCATACCCACACAGAGGGCCGACGAACTCGGTGTTCGTGGAGTTTTATCCATTCCTCATTTGTACCAAGTGAGTGTAATACCGTGTGTGTGGACTTGCCTCTACGTGGGATTGTCATCTGAGATACGCTATGATTGCTTTCTCTGTCTCTATATCTATGCATATGGTTTCCATCCTACACTGAGAGGACTGCAGCGACAGTAAGGAGACTATAGCAATAGTAAGAGGATCGCTACATTGTGGGATATACCATCTTCATCTACACTCTGTGATCTGTGCATGCTGTTTATCCAACAGCAGTGAGGTGAGCTGCTTGCAGACACAGAGGTGTATCGCTGAAGATATTTTGGAGCACTGCAAGTGTGCGTTTTCGTTTTTTTGCTTTTGGTGATGGGAGTCACTATCCACATGAACTTTATTGAAAGCACTATTATATATATTTTTTGGATCACTTACTCTATCTGGACTTGTGTTTTCCATTTATACATTGTGCATCAGTTGTCCATATTAATTTACCCTACTTATTTATTGTTTTTTGGATTCACTGGTCAATATTTTGTAACACAGTCTTTCACAGTGTGTTATGTTGGTGCATTGTGTTATCCATCTTATGTTTATTTATATACACCAGTCCAATTGGATTATTAAGAATTTATTGCATTGAGTGTGTTATCAGTCACATTTGTTTCACCCCCCTGGTTCCTGTCACAGCGCAGACACCACTTTTCCCTTTATTATTTGTCACACATAACAGCAGCTGTTGTGTTTTTGTATTTTGAATGCTCCCCCTAACAAAACGTCCCCGTAACCCCCTAATAAATGTCCCTATCAAAATTGTGTGAAAAAATTAAAGTGGTTGTAAAGCTTTGCATTTTTTTAAATTAAAATAACAAACATGACATACTTTCCTGCTCTGTGTAATGACTGTTGCACAGAGCAGCCCAGATCCTCCTCTCCTGGGGTCCCCCACCAGTGCTCCTCGCCCCTTCTCCCCACCGAGTTCCCCCATAGGAAGCCGCTTCCTATTGGGACACTCTTGCTTGCTCGATCCTGAACCGGGCTATTCAGACACACAGCCGGGCTTGGTCCCACCCCTCACTCTCTGCTCACAGGTTTTGACTGACTGCAACAGGAGCCAATGAGAGGGGAGAGGGGAGAAGGGCCACTGCAAATGTGCACAGCAATGGATCGGGATGGGGCTTGGGTGCGTATATGTATGGGGGGGGGCAGGGTCGACCTATTATTAAAAGGCTGTGTAGCATAGGTGTGCGCAGCCTATTGCATTAGGGTGTGCACCCCCAAGGTCAAACACACACTACCGATCACTCATGATGTTCATTCAGAAAGGGAAGGGGCCAGTAAATTACATATTTTACCGGCCCCTTTTCCCGCTCATCCTAAAACATCCCTGCAGCAACAGCCGATGGGAGAGGAGAGGAGAGAAGCCGAAGGCACTGCGAGCCAGGGCAGTAGGGGGAATCTGTGCTGCACAGGGAGATTAGGGTGTGCCTGGGCACACCTGGCACACCCTGTGCGCACACCTATGTTGTGTACCTTAAAGTGTTACTAAACCCAGGAGCCTGCATTCACTATATCTGGTCTCCCACAGTATAGAGAAAATGCAATTATTTTAGTAAATATAAACTGCTAAATACCCTTTCTCATCAGCAGTATAGAGCAGTCTTGTGGTTTCTATCAGTGCCTGGTTAAAGTTTGTAGGAGGAGTTTTTATATTGCACTAACTGTCCTATCAGGATGCAGGACCCCTGCACTCTGGGGTTGATTTACTAAAGGCAAATAGACTGTGCACTCTGCAAGTGCAGTTGTTCCAGAGGTTAGTAAATAAGGTAAAGTTTTACTTTGCAAAGAATACCCAATCACATACAAGGAACATTTAAAAAAAGCAGCATTTTTGCCTGCACATGATTGGATGATGGAAGTCAGTGGATCTTCACCTCATTTACTAAGCTCTGGAGCAAATGAACTTGCAGAGTGCAACTGCACTTTGCAAAGTGCGCAGTCAATTTGCCTTTAGTAAATCAACCCCTCTGTGTCTTACGCACTCCTGACCCCTGCACTCTCTGCATTACTTACTCTTGAACCCTGTATTCTGTGCGTTATGCCCTGACCTTTTGCACATTACACACTCCTGACTTCTGCTCTCTATGTCTGATGCCGCGTACACACGACCGTTATTCATGTCATGGAAAAAAACTATGTTTTTCTCGACGTGATTTTTCGTGTTTCCTCTCAAGCCTGCCTTGCATACACACGTTCATGAAAAAAAACGCTTGAGCAGAGCGTGGTGACGTACAACACGTACGACGGCACTATAAAGGGGAAGTTCCATTCAAATGGCGCCACCCTTTGGGACGCTTTTGCTGATCCTCGTGTTAATAAAGTTTGGTGAGAGACGATTCACGCTTTTCAGTCCGTTACAGCGTGACGAATGTGCTATCTTCATTACGAACGCTAGTTTTACCACAACGAGCGCACCCGTCTCATACTTGATTCTGAGCATGCTCATTTTTTCCCCCTCGTAAAAGCATACACACGACCATTTTTCACGACGTTAAAAAGAACGACGTGAAAAACGACGAGAAAAAATAGAGCAGGTTCTAAAAAAATATATGAAAAACGATTGTGTGTACGCAGCATGACACACTCCTGACCCCTGCACACTGTGCACTCCTGACCCCTGTATGCTGTACAATATGCACTCCTGACCCCTGTACGCTGTATGTTACACACTCCTGACCCCTGTATGTTACGCACTCCTGACCCCTGTATGTTACGCACTCTTGACCCCTGTAAGCTGTACATTACGCACTCCAGACCCCTGTACGCTGTACGTTACACACTCCTGACCCCTATACGCTGTACATTACGCACTCCTGACCCCTGTACGCTGTACGTTACACACTCCTGACCACTGTATGCTGTACGTTACGCACTCCTGACCCCTGTACGCTGTACGTTACACACTCCTGACCCCTGTACGCTGTACATTACGCACTCCTGACCCCTGTACGCTGTACATTACGCACTCCAGACCCCTGTACGCTGTACGTTACACACTCCTGACCCCTGTACGCTGTACATTACGCACTCCTGACCCCTGTACGCTGTACGTTACACACTCCTGACCCCTGTACGCTGTACATTACGCACTCCTGACCCCTGTACGCTGTGCGTTACACACTCCTGACCCCTGTACGCTGTACATTACGCACTCCTGACCCCTGTACGCTGTACATTACGCACTCCAGACCCCTGCTCTGTGCGTTACACACCCTTGTGACTGTATGACACGCACTCAAGTTTAAGCCCCTCTCACAATTATGCAACCTAATTTGTTTCCTCTGGGGCCCCAACGCTGAACCTCCAACCCCAAGGAAAAAAATAATTTATGACCCTGCAAGATTTCATGGGGTTATTTAGCAATCCAGAATCTACACATAATCAAAATGCCCGATTCGGTTCGACTAACCTTTCAAATCATCTATATTATGTATCACGGACAGTATACTTTTCTATACTTCTTAAAATACCTGTCTGTTGGTGAAGGACATTCTGTCCTCCTGCTTTATATTACTTATGAGCGGCAATTAATTGAAAAGCATGGACTTCCAAATAGTGCTTAACCTAGTCTAGAGATCAGTCATGCATGGACAAGAGTCTTCTGAATAGAGAATAGTCATTCAGCTGCTCACATTTCTGCTTAACATGAAATGGAAAAACAGTAAAATCCAAAGAATTATTGGATGTATTTTGTTTCCGAATAACAGGAGTACCATCTGTGGGCCAGTAGTGGAAGTACAGTCTATCGGATTTAATAACATCATTCCTCTTTACTCCCAATATCCAGCTGGTTTTACAAAAGCAGAAAATAGCTACCCCCCATCGCCGCTCTTGCAGATTCATGTGTTTTGAAACAATAAGCCACTTAGAGTAACACTGCCATTGTTATTGCAGGGAAGAAGGCTTGATGGATTCTTATTTTTTATTTTTTTTCAGGAATCCCTGCTGATGGTAACAAGTTTAAAGGGAAACTATGATGCCTTTTCAGTAATAATACGTATCACGCATACTTTGCATAAAAAGACTTCATCTAGATTCTAGAATGTTAATGTTTGGTGTTGCTCCTCCTTCACTCTTGTTGTTCGGTGCAGCCACCCATCACAAGGATGCAATTAGTGACAGTCACTATTTGTATAATGGAGTGACCTATGTTTTTTTGGTGACTGGAGTGAAAGAAAGTGTGCCTCAAGCCAAACTTTTTTTAAAGTATAACTAAAGGCAAAACTTTTTTTTTTTTTGGATAGAGTGGAGAGTGGAGACGAACATCAGGCAAGTTTTATCCACTTTCCAGCTGCGCTATAACCGAATGACGGCTACAATGTGGCCGGCTAGTTCTGGGACGCCGTCATATGATGGCGTGCCGTGATCACACCCACTGCAGGGCATGGGGGCGGCACGCTCTGTGATCGCAGTGTCCGGAGGTGAACACAGATTGAGGTAAAGTGCCAATCAGCTGCTCCTTACCACGTGATTAGCTGACAGCACGAGGAGAGGAGAAGAGAGCGGATAACCGTCTTCTCCAAAAGTGACATGTACACTAAGAATCAAGGCACTGATTATCAGTGTTCTGATAATCAGTGCAGTCCCAACAGTGCCCACCAATGCTACCAATCTGTGCCCACCAGTGCTGCCATTCTGTGCCCACCAGTGCCCACTAGTGTTGCCAATCAGTGCCCATCAGTGCCTCCTTATCAGTGCTACCTATCTGTGCCGCTTATCAGTGCCGCCTATCAGCACCCATCAGTGCCCATCAGTGCTGCCTATCAGTGCCACCCATCATTGACCATCAGTGCAGCCTCATCAGTGCCTCCTCATGATTGCCCATCAGTGACACCTCTTCAGTGCCCATCAGTGCCGCCTATCAGTGCAGCCTCATCAGTGTCTCCTCATTAGTGCCCACCAGTGCCACCTCTTCAGTGTCCATCAGTGCAGCCTATCAGTGACCACCAGTGTCACTTATCAGTGCAGCCTCATCAGTGCCACCTCATCAGTGTCTCCTCATTAGTGCCTACCAGTGCCACCTCTTCAGTGCCCATCAGTGCAGCCTATCAGTGGCCATCAGTGCAGCCTCATCAGCGCGCATCAATGAAGGAGAAAAATTACCTGTTTGCAAAATTTTAGAACAAACTATGAAAACGGTTTTTATTTTTTTCAAAATTTACAGTCTTTATTAATTTATTTAGCAAAAAATAAAAAAACCCAGTGGTGAATAAATACCACCAAAAGAAAGCTCTATTTGTGTGAAAAAAAAAACAATAAAAATTTTGTTTGGTTACAGTGTTGCATGGCCGCGCAATTGTCATTCAAAGTGTGACAGCGCTGAAAGCTGAAAATTGGCTTGGGTAGGAAGGGGGTATAAGTGCCCAGTAAGCGAGTGGTTAATTGTGGTCTGTGCCCCCGCTAGGGAGATTCACCCCCTCCCACTCTCCGTTTTGTCCCTTTTATCATTCTCACTGAGGGTTTGGCAGGCCCATACACGGTTCAAATCTCGGCTGGTTCAGCAGCACACAAAATATTGACACTTTGGCCCAATTTGGACATTTTCACTTAGAGGTGTGCTCGCTTTTGTTGCCAGCGGTTTAGACATTAATGGCTGTGTGTTAAATTATTTTGAGGGGACAGCAAATTTACACTGTTATACAAGCCGTACACTCACTACTTTACATTGTAGCAAAGTGTCATTTCTTCAGTGTTGTCACATGAAAAGATAGAATAAAATATTTACCAAAATGTGAGGGGGGTGTACTCACTTTTGTGAGATACTGTAACTATTTTAAGTCAGGCTGAAAGAGGAAGCATGAGCATTGGTTATTGAAATTGGAAGGAATGTGGACAAAATGAGCAAGTGTTTCCATTAGTCTCATTGATGGGGGAAGTGGACCAACTTCAGCTCATTGTTATGCCATGGGTGTGCTTTAATTATTTGATCCCTACAAGGGATGGAACAATAAATTGTGTGAGTGTACCTTTGCTTGACTGAACCAGATACTAAATTGATGTCCTAGCAGTCAGTGGCATCACTTTTATTTATGAGGAGGGTTCAGAAGACCAACACTCACTGCAGAAGTCATTAAAAATAAGAACTCTTCTGTTCCACCTATGAGAACATGAATGTACTAGGCCATATTCCTACTGTTAAGCATTAAGGCCTTGGTATTGTAGCTATTCCTGTGCTTATGACCCTGGTAAAAAAAAATGCAAGGCAGGAGATTCAGCATCCCTGCTTGTTTTATTAGTGTCCATAATATCTGGAAGCAGCCGACGGCTCTAGGCTAAATCAAAAGAAGAGGAATCTGCTGCTCCAGGTGTGTGCAATACTTTGATTGGAACCAAGTAGGAGTGTTAGCCCCGGCCAGCCTCCGTAAAAACTTGAGAAGACGCAATTCACACATCTGATCTGTGCTTAATCATGATTAAGCACAGTTCAGATGTGTGAAACACGTCTACGTGACTAACACCTGGTGTCCCTGGTGTATTTTGACCGTCTGCAATAAAAGGCACTTTTGGAAACATTGTATGTGCAGTCATTTCTTCTTTTTCTCTAGCTAAGAAGTTCTTTCCTGTGCAAGAATGCGCTTGCTGCAACTTTGTAAACCTTCCCCCTGTTTGCCTGTGGATCCTGTTATAGGAAGGATTGTGGTTGATACAAGAGGAGGCCAATGAGACTGAGACCTAGCATGGTCCTTTTTCCCATCAGTGGGATGTGAATTTATTACGATATGAGGTCCTATATGACCCCATCACGAAGATCGGTTTGAGAACCTGTTCAGTGCACAAAACTAAGCTGAATTCTAGAGGATGTGCTGTGCAAAATGTTACTTGCATGAATTTATTACGATAACCTTAGCTTCTGTAGAACTGCCGTGTCATCTGCTGCTTCAATTTTATGTAGTACAGCTGTCAACACCCATCCTGTGTCAATGTTCATCTAATGACAGGACATTATCAAGGGTAACAGTTTGGGAGCTGGCTACCCAAATCAACAGCTTAATGTAATAAAAATCTGCAGAGCTAGGATATTTTGCAGGGATGCTTTCTCTGCAACTATGTAAACCTTCCCCCAGTTTGCTAGTGGCCCTGTCACAGGAAGGAGGGTGGTTGATACTAGAGTAGGCCCATGAGACTGAGACATAGCATGGTCCTATATGATACTGTCAGGAAAATCAGAGCGAGAACCTGTCAGTGCAAAAATATGGGCTGAATTCAAGAGTCTGTACTGTATAAAATGTTACTTCCACAAAGTTATTACAATATCCTTAGCTTGTGTAGAACTGTAGTGTCATCTGCTGGTTTACTTTTCTGTAGTACAGCTGTCAACATCCATCCTGTGTCAATGTCCATCATTAAAGAACAGGACATGATCATGGGTACCAGTTTGGGAGCTGGCTACTCAAATTAGCAGCTCAATGTATTAAAAATCTGAAGAGTTAAGATATTTTGCAATGATGTGCTCTCTGCAGACCTGGCATTGTCCTATATGATCCCTTTAGGAAGATCACAGTGAGAACCTGTTCAGCGCACAAAGCTGGGCTGAATTCTAAAGGTTGTACTGTACAAAATGTTACTTTCATGAATTTCTTACGATAGCCTTAGCTTGTGTAGAACTGAGGTGTCATCTGCTGCTTCACATTTTTGTAGTACAGCTGTCAACATCCATCCTGAGTCAATGTTCATCCTTAACCACTTAAAGCGGAGGTGCCGCAGAAAAAAAAAATATTAAAAGCCAGCAGCTGCAAATACAGCAGCTGCTAACTTTTAATATATGGACACTTACCTGTCCTGGAGTCCAGCGACGTCCGCAGCAGAGGACGAGCAATCGCTCGTCACTCTGCTGCCCCCACCGCCATCCTCGGTGAGGGAACCAGGAAATGAAGCCTTGCGGCTTCATGCCCGGTTCCCTACGGCGCATGCGCAAGTCACGCTGCGCCATTCTGAATGGTCCCCGTGTGTTCTGGGAGCCGAGTGTCTCCCAGAACACAACGGGGAATCTGCGGGAAGTGACCTGCTTCCCGCAGATTTCCCGCAGAGAGGACTCCCGGAAGTGGGTGCAAATACCTGTCTTAGACAGGTATCTGCCCCCCCCTCCCCCCTGAAAGGTGTCAATTGTGACACCGGAGGGGGGCAGGGTTCCGATCAGCGGAAGTTCCACTTTAGGGTGGAGCTCCGCTTTAAGAACCTTGTCTGTTTTTCAGACTCTGTGTTTACACGTTAAAAACAATTTGTTTTGCTAGAAAATTACTTAGAACCCCCAAACATTATATATTGTTTTTTTTTTGTAACACCCTAGAGAATAAAATGGCGGTCATTGCAATACTTTTTGTCACACCGTATTTGTGCAGCGGTCTTACAAGCGCACTTTTTTGGGAAAAAATTTACTTTTTTGAATTAAAAAATAAGACCTCAGTAAAGTTAGCCCATTTTTTTTTATATATTGTGAAAGATAATGTTACGCCAAGTAAATTGATACCCAACATGTCATGCTTAAAAATTGCGCCCGCTCGTGGAATAGCGTCAAACTTTTACCCTTAAAAAGTTCCATAGGCGACATTTAAAAAATTCTATAGGTTGCATCTTTTGAGTTATAGAGGAGGTCTAGGACTAGAATTATTGCTCTCCCTCTAACGATTGCGGCAATACCTCACTTGTGTCGTTTGAACACCGTTTTCATATGCGGCGCTACTCACGTATGCATTTGCTTCTGCGCGCGAGCTCGTTGGGACGGGGCGCTTTAAAAAAATAAAAATAATTCTTATTTATTTTACTTGATTTTATATATTTTTACTGTTTAAAAAAAAAAAAGGGTCACTTTTATTCCTATTACAAGGAATGCAAACATCCCTTGTAATAGAAAAATGCATGACAGGTCCTCTTAACTATGAGATCTGGGGTCAAAAAGACCTCAGATCTCATATTTAGACTAAAATGCAATAAAAAATAATAATAATTGTCATTTGAAAAAATGACAACAAAAAAATGTACCTTTAAGACTTATGGGCGGAAGTGACGTTTTGACGTTGCTTCCGCCCTGCTATGGTATGGGGACGGGTGGGGGCCATCTTCCCCTCACTTATCTCCATACCCAGCTAGGAAGAGGACCCAATCGCCTCCGCCGCTACCGACGGTTCCGGTAAGAGGCGGAGGGCGTGGGAGAGTGGTGGGAGGGGGCCTCTCCCACCGCTGATAACGGTTATCTTGCGGCGAATCTGCCGCAGAGACCACCATTATCATTTACAGGCCTGGCGGCACCTGAAGAAATGGATACCTTGGTTGTGGCAGCAGCTGCTGCCGTTACCGAGATATCCCTCTTCAAAAAGAGGACGTATATAGTCGTGCGCAGGTCCTTAAGATAGGGTGACCAGACATCCCTGGTTTTCTGGGGACAGTCCCCGGTTGTGTCCCCGGATTGGATTTGAACAGGGGCTGGGGCAATTTCAAAGACAGTCAGTGCAGAATTAATAAAAAAAAAATCTGAATTACACACCCCCGCTCCGCTGCTCCTACTAGCTTAGGGGGGTCTATGTTTTTCCATTATCTGTGCCCTTTCTGATGATCATGTGCTGGTCGGAGCGAAGGGAATATTTCTTCAGTTTCGGGTGCCCATTCAGCTCGGCTCACATGTTCTTCTGCCTTGGCTCAAGTCCCGGCCAGCCGCCTCGCCTGCTTATCTCCTTGTCTTCCCTGGTGGAGTGATCTTCCTCGGCACCCCACCCAGTAGTAGCCGGGGCCTGGAGAGTAAGACTTGACAGGCTGTGAGGCGAGCGGTGGCGGTGACGGGCAGAGAGTCGCTGATTGCCGCCATTACTAGTAAAAAAAAAAAATATGTCCCCGGATTTCATTTTCAAAATCTGGTCAACTTACCTTAAGAGGCTAATTAAAGGACAGGAGTTGATCAAAGGTACCAGTTGGGTTGTTGGCTACTCAAATCACCAGCTCAATGTAATAAAAATCTGCAGAGGAGAATATTTTGCAAGGATGCACTCTATACAACTTTGTGAACCTTCCCCCTGTTTGCCAGTGGCCTCATCACACGTGTGGGTGATACTAGAGGAGGTCCGCGAGACTGAGACTTAGCATGGTTCTATATCATCCCATTAGGAAGATCAGAATGAGAACTTGTTCAGCGCACAAACATACCTCCCAACTTTGTAAAGTCCCTTCGCGGGACATTCTGATGTCCCCTCTCCCCTCTCCCCTGGGGGGGGGGTTTGGGGCGTGGCGGGGGGCCGCCGATCCGGGGGGGGGCATACTAGTGCGCCGATCGTGGGGGGGGGCTTTTACCTGCTGCTGTTTCCTGCTGTGCTCCTCTTCTTCTCTTCATGTTTCCTGCTGTGCGGGAAACATGATAGTCTCGCGGGAGTGCGGGAAGGAGGAGCCTCTGCGGGTAAAACCCGCACAATCCGTGCCAGTTGGGAGGTATGCACAAACCTGGGCTGAATTCTAGAAACTGTACTGTACAAAATGTTGTTACCGCAAAGTTATTACGATAGCATTCGTTTTAGTAGAACTGCGGTGTCGTCTTATGCTTCACTTGTCTGTAGTACAACTGTCAACATCCATCCCGTGGCAATGTTCATCCTTAAAGGGCAAGCGTTAATCAAAGGTACCAGTCTGGGAGCTGGCTACAAGCTCAATATATATAAAATCTGCAGAGTTAGGATATTTTTCAAGGATGTGCGCTCTGCAACTTTGTAAACCTCCCCGCTTTTTTCCAGACTAGAACCTCAGTCCTTCAGCTACCAAAAACCCGACATTGTCATCCAGTGCCTTCAGCTAAAATATTCTCCGCAGTCTGCACAGATCTGAGTATCCTGGCAATGAGATGTATGTTTAAAATATTTGTATAAACACAATGTTGAATGTGCCTCAAGAAAGTGAATTTATTAGTTGAACGGCGAGTATAAAATATGCAAACGCTTGCCATGTCTTTGGTGACAGCAAACTTGGTCCAAATGGCTCGGATCCATCTGTCTTTCTGTGTTCGCAGCCAACGTGCTGAGATACGTTTTGTTGTGTTTATATGTTTTCCCGTGATTTAGTGTTGTGTGACAGAAGTTACACATCTGCTAAACTGAATATTGTTCTCTTTTACCTTCTGTCGTTTTTTTCTTTTCTTTGGAAGCTGCTTTCAAATTGAGGGTGTCCGTGATTTATAAGAGCCTTGTTGTATACTAAAGAATTTACAGATGGGAATGAAAGACTGCGCTGTCAGTGCCATGATTTGTTTTATAGCAAGTTTCTTCCACTTATATAAGTTTGGCACAAACTAATATTAAACTAATATTTTTTTCAGGCTGAACCCAAGGCAAAAATAAAGAAACACCTTTTAGACCAGTTATGCGTTCATTAAAATGAAATAAATGTGTAATTACATAGAATTTAATTTTAGACTTCTTTAATTCCTTCCACAGCAGCACTAAGCTGGAATGGGGGGGGGGGGGGGCAGCACTTAAAGCAAAAGTCCAGGAATGATCTTTCATGCAGGCTTACATTAGTCCAGCTTTATCATAACATAATCCGCCCCTCCTATACACCTTATCCAATCAGAGTATGCCTTGTATTCAATGAAAATAAAATACTAGACATTCTCTGAATGGTGGTGGTACCCCCTGTGTTCAGGGTGCAGAGATGAAGTCTCTGGAGCAGCACATGGAAGATCACAGACATCACTGTATGCAGAGTGGACGACAATAGTAATTTCCAGCAATCTCAAAGGCCCTCCGGATATCAGATATGCAGACCTACGTCAAGCCAAGCTTTGCAAAAAAGATCATTCCCGGAGATCCATTTTAAAACTAATAGGGGCTTTGTTGCTTTTGCAATTTTGCTGTCAAGTAAGCCTGTGAGTACACGTACAAAGGAAAAGAACTGATTTATTGTCCAACCAGAGACTAGGGCTTTTTTTCAGAGAATAGGTGCAGGAACACAAAATACAGGGTTCAGGAGTTTGCTACGCACAGACTACAGGGTTCTGGAGTGTGTTACGTACAAAGTACAGGTTTCAGGAGTGTGCTACATACAAAGTACATCGTTTAGGAGTGTGCTACATACAAAGTACAGGGTTCAGGAGTGTGCTACATACAAAGTACAGGGTTCAGGAGTGTGCTATGTACAAAGTACAGGGTTTAGGAGTGTGCTACCTACAGAGTGCAGAATTTAGGAGTGTCCTACGTACAGAGAGTAGGTTCCAGGAGTGCGCTATGTACAGTGTGCAGGGTTCAGGAGTGCGCTATGTACAGAGTTCAGGCATCAGGAGAATGCTACATACAGAGTTCAGGGTTCATGAGTGTGCTACATACAAAGTACAGTGTTCAGGAGTGTGCTACGTACAAAGTGCAAGGTTCAGGAGTGCACTACTTACAGAGTGCAGGGTTCAGAAGTGTGCTACGTACAAAGTACAGAGTTAAGGAGTGTACTATGTGCAAAGTACAGGGTTCAGGAGGTGTGCTACCTACAGAGAGCAGAATTCAGGAGTGCTCTATATACCGAGTGTAGTGTTCAGGAGTGTGCTACATACAAAGTGCAAGGTTCAGGAGTGCACTACGTACAGAGTGCAGGGTTCAGGGGTGTGTGCTATGTACAGAGTGCAGAGTTCAAGCGTGCACTACATACAGACTGCATGGTTCAAGAGTGTGCTACGTACAGAGTGCAGGGTTCAGGAGTGTGCTATGTATGTCAGAACAGCTGCTGCAGAAGAGCAGCTACAACTTGCTTCAGGAGGAGAGTGCAGGATACAGACTTCAGGAACTGCTGCCACCAGACTACTGCGGCTGTGTGCATCCCCTGCTGCCTCCTCTGCTCTCATAGGCATGTGCAGGGCAAGAAGGGTTTAGTGCAGCTGCCAAGAGAGGATCATTGTAACTTGTAAACACAGAAGCCAGGCTCCTGTGTTTACCTGTAGACATCAGTGCCTGACCTCACAAATGTTCTTCTGGAAGAATGGTCAAACATTCCCATAGACACACTCCTAAACCTTGTGGACAGCCTTCCCAGAAGAGTTGAAGCTGTTATAGCTGCAAAGGGTGGACCAACTCAATATTAAACCCTATGGACTAAAACCGGGTCACTTGGGTTCTTCATTCTGCTCTGTGTAAGCTGTTCTGTCGATCAGCAGGTGGATGTAGGTATGGGATGTATCAAACATGGGATTGGATGCTGGCTGACTGTATAAACTGGCTGTGCTTTAAATAGAACCTGAACTCTAGAAGCTGTTTCCCCAAAAAAAGACAGGCAAGGGGCAAAGGACTAGTTACCAGTATTGCCTGTGGCCTCCCTGCAGCTGATCTTTCCACATTACTGAATTGCCATGTCCTGTTCTGCACTGTGCCCCTGTGTGGTTCTTGGATGTGTACAGAGGAGCACCTGGTATAGACGTTCCTCTCACTTAAAAACAAGCTTTGAAAACAGACAAATCATTTCTGGGAAAAAAAGCCTTTCCATTCTTCAGGGCTAATGTACAAAAAACAGTAAAAATTAAGCGCCGAAGAATATGTTGACTATATCTAAATCTCTTAACCAATAAATGCTTAAAAACGTAATTCATGTTGTAAGATAAATGTTTTGACCAGGCAATCCTCCATACACATCCAAGACATTATCTGTCTGGCGAGTACTCCCTTTGTTGCTATCAGTGGGGTAGCAGCCTATGACCAGAACATGTTCCCTGAAGACGTCCCATGGGACGAAAAGTGTAGGGAGGAGTCTTAGCGCTGACATCACGCCGCTGCTGTTGGATGCCGAGCAGCGGCTTGTTTTTGTTGTGCAGACTTGCTGTGTTCCTGGCTATAATCCAGAAGCATAAAGGGGCAGTATCCTTGCTTGAAACTGGTGATGACAGTAATGACAGTGGAAGAACAGGCCAAACTGGGTGTTATTGTCTGAGCTGGCTGTGCTGTATTTATTGCAGCAAACCTTTCTAGTGAGTTAGCTGTTCACTTAGTGTGTGGTGTGGATAATTGCTAGAAGATTTAACCATCAGTTGGACCTAGTGGTGGAGACACGTTTATCTCTTTATTTATGAGACACATTGGACATTTGATTGAGGAGTATATTTAATACATTTTATTATTGAAACTGATGGTATTGTTTTATAATTTAGAGTTTAGTGCCTTAGATCTTGCTCTGCATGTGGGGATGTGCAGTGTGGTGCGGCGGCAGTAAACACTCAGAGTCCAGTTGCAGAGAATAGAACTTGTATTAATGTTAAAGTTCAAAAATTCACAACAAGCCTGGCAGGAAAGTGCCCAACCGGGATCACTCATGGAATGAAACAGCAGTGTGTAGCAGAGAAGGTCTCAGATGTGCCCACAGCGTCTTTCTTGAGGGGTGGAATGCAACCTGGCCGGTCCGTACCCAAATGGGGAAGTCTCCAGGAAGGATGGCATGTCCCTATCCTTTCCCTACTCGTCTGGAACCTCTCCCTGCTGCTAATCAGTGTTCTTACCAGACAGGTGACCTGTCCCTACACTACCCACACAAAATGCGCGCCAAGGCCAAAAGCCAGGGTCTTAAATAGACTCTGCCCGACCCAAGATGGCTGCTAGAGCCACATGGGGCAGGAGCATCCAACCGTATTACTTCCCCAGTGACCCAGGAAACCATAAAGAAAAACACAAAAGGGGGGTTGCTCCTGGGATTGTATGGGCTGAGGGAAAAGGCCAGATAGAGGAGTAACAGGCGTATGTAAAAAAAATATACAAAATTTATTAGGTACAAAAAAAAGTATAGATTCATACACAACATTAGAGTATCTTAAAAACAAATTAAATAGTCATACGGTACAAGTACATTACACCTAGGTTCTGAAACACATAGTTGATCTCATGGTGAGTAGCCAAACAAAGTGCATGTACACAGAAGTCTCAACATGTTTCGGAATATATACTTAATTCCTTCTTCAGGGGCTGATTTAGAACAAGCTGTATTATAGAGTGACTATCTTTGGTAAATCACAGTACACATCAGGATTCATGAATTGGCAGGATTTGCATCTCAAAAATTTTCTTATCGCACATTAGAGTACCTTAAAACATGACTGGGGAGTATGTACACAACCCCAGAGCATGGGTAATCGAGCCAGGAATACACAACTCCTCTGGGAAAGGGATATCCTATTGTACTGGCAGTCTGAAGTCCGTCCCCATCTATGTCAATCCTCGTGGGTTCCGGTATCTTTGCGGCAAAAACGCCTTATGCTTTAATTATTTTACACTAGATACCAAACTTCATCCAGCGTGGTGAACTCTCGATTACCGGTGCTCGGGGGTTGTGTCCATACTTCCCAGTCATGTTTTAAAGTAATGTGCGATGGGACATTTTTGAGATGCAAATCCTGCCAATTCATGAATCCTGATGTATACTATGATTTACCAAAGATAGTCACTCTATAATACCGCTTGTTCTAAATCAGCCCCTGAAGAAGGAATTACCGTAAGTATCCAAACATATATTCCGAAACATGTTGGGACTTCTGTGTACATGCACTTCGTTTGGCCTCTCACCATGAGATCAACCATGTGTTTCAGAACCTAGCTGTAATGTACTTATACAGTATGACTATCTCATTTGTTTTTAGGATACTCTAATGTTGTGTATGAACCTATACTTTTTCTATGTTTCTTGTACCTAATACATTTTGTATATTTTTTTTACATACGCCTGTTACTCCTCTATCTGGTCTTTTCCCTCAGCCCATACAATCCCAGGGGCAACCCCCCCTTTTGTGTTTTTCTCTGTATTTTGGGATGTGGCTCAGATTTCCAGTTTCATATCTATAGGTGGCTCCATATCATTTTCTCAGGAAACCATAAAGGAACCTTGTTCCCTTTCACTTCCTCTCCCTCTGCAATGCCGCCACCTGCAGTGCAGAAAGTAGACTGCACCTGCCTACATGCAGATATACAATATAAATAAACAGCTAGGAGACTGTAGGCCTGCCTTGGCACCCTCACAAGTGCGCTGCTATTTTTCAGAAGAAATTCAAGACAAAAGTTACTTTTTCCAGGGTACGGTTAGATATCATGAATGTTTCTAAATGTTCTCTATAACCATCCCTACTAACTTTTTGAGATGGGAATGAGGGACACCTATCACCAAAAGTATGCAGGCATAGGACACACCCCTTGCCACACCCCCTTAAAGAAGAATTGTACAAAAAAAGAAGATTGGTGCTTTTTTTTACCACTACTATTCCTTTATATTGGCAATTGGAATTTACAAATGCAGTAATTTAGATATCAGATGAAAGGGACAGTCCCTCGGAATCAGGGACAGTCCCTCGGAATCAGGGACAGTCCCTCGGAAACAGGGACAGTGCCTCGGAATCAAGGACAGTCCCTCGGAATCAGGGACAGTCCCTCGGAATCAGGGACAGTCCCTCGGAAACAGGGACAGTGCCTCGGAATCAGGGACAGTGCCTCGGAATCAGGGACAGTCCCTCGGAATCAGGGACAGTTGGGAGCTATGCTTTAACACAGAAAAACTTCACTTTTTTGAATTATGATCAACTTTAAGAATTCAGAGGTTACGCATTTTAAAATGAAATCCTACTTTCCGTTAGGTCAGAGTTTTTTTTTTTGAAAAACAAGTGCAAAAATATGTCATATTAGCTTATGACAGTTTCACTAAACCTAGCAAAATGAAAGCGGTGACAAGTTTCACGTTGGACCGGGACCAGTACTCTAAATGTGTCCCAGCTGCAGCCAGGCCAAGCTGTCCCGCATGCACCAATCAAATCATCTATTTATCCCCACTCAGCTACATTATTTCTGGGCACCTCGTGCTGGATTTGTACTTTTCATCCCCAAACCAGACTCGTTTCGAATCTCCTCTGCCAGAATGAACATCTGCTATGTGTCTATTGAGCCAGGTCCAGCGCTTTGGCAGCTCCTACCTGAGCCATGGGAAAATCGCATCCTCGTTGTCTCCCTCCAGAGCCGAATGTCACGCACGAGTCATCTTGCTATTGTTAGGAGAAATATTCACCACGTAGACAGAAATGTTCCCGAGGACAAGGACAGGTCAACGTGTAGCTATCTCTCGGGCCTGCATTCAAGCATGGAACAATCTTGTCATTCATTCACGGTACAATTATTTCATTAATTCTCCTTTTTTTTTTTTTCTGCAGGTTAATTCAGATACAAATATAGCCCAGTGTCTAATGATAAGATTGGGAACATTGCTTAGCAAACGGCTTTGTCAAATGTTCTGCTGCCATGTGCTGAGGCAGAGGAGAAAAAATGGCCTTCATTTGCAAGCATTTCATTTCATTTGCTTTGGATTTGGTTTGCACATCGAGGATAATTTACTCACATTGCTTGGAGGTGTAAATGCATGTTAGACTCTTCCAACCAATCAGGCATCTGTCTCTCACTTTTTTTTTAGAACTTTTTTTTTATTTTATTTTTAAGAGACAAAAGCTGAATGCTGATTAGCTGCTTAGACAGGCAAAAAAGTGCTCTTCTTAGAAGTGTTAAAGAACCAGTAGGAGGATCTTCACATCCGTGTATATTTCTGAACAAAAATGCTTTTAGGGCTCCTTTACAGTTACACACATTAATGGCTGGTTTACACTTGCTTCAAAACAAGGCTTCGGACCGGCTTTGTTAACCACTTGGATACCGAGTATTTTCACCCCCTTCCTGCCCAGGTCAATTTTCAGCTTTCAGCGCTGTAACATTTTGAATGACAATTGCACGGCCGTGCAACACTGTACCCAAATGAAACTCAGGTTTTCCTTTATCTTGTACTGGTGCTTTAACCACTTCAGCCCCAGAAGATTTGGCTGCTCGATGACCAGGCCATTTTTTTGCGATACGGCACTGTGTCACTTTAACTGACAATTGCGCGGTCGTGCGACGCTGTACCCAAACAAAATTGACGTCTTTTTTTTCTCCACAAATAGAGATTTCTTTTGGTGGTATTTGATCACCTCTGCGGTTTTTATTTTTTCCACTGTTAAGCAAAAATGAGCGACAATTTTGAAAAAAACACAATAGCTTTAACTTTTTGCTATAATAAATACCCCAAATTATTATTTTTTTTAAACAATTTTTTTTCCTCAGTTTAGGCCAATATGTATTCTTCTATATATTTTTGGTAAAAAAAAATCGCAATAAGCGTATATAAATTGGTTTGCGCGAAAGTTATAGCGCCTACAAAATAGGTCATTGATTTATGGCATTTTTTTTTTTTTTTTTACTAGTAATGGCGGTGATCTGCGATTTTTATCGTGACTGTGACATTGCGGCGGACACATCAGACACTTTTGACACTTTTGGGACCATTGACATTTATACAGTGATCAGTGTTATAAATATGAACTAAATCGCCTCAAGGCGCTTTTGCAGCCAGGGTCCGCCTGTGTCTTCAGAAGAGATGAGTCTTGAGCTTCTTCCATAAATATGCACTGATTACTGTATAAATGTCACTGGCGGGGAAGGGGTTAACAGGGGACAATCAAGGGGTTAAAGGGGTTGTAAAGGTTCATGTTTTTTCACCTTAATGCATCCTATGCTTACTAGCCCCCCAGCCCCCCCCCCCCTCGTTTACTTACCTAAGCCCTTGAAAGTCCCGCTGGATTTCGGCCTGGTCTTCTTGGCTCTTCATTGGATAGATTGATAGCAGCGCAGCCATTGGCTTGCGCTGCTGTCAATCAAATCCAATGATGCGGGCGCCGGGGGCGGGGCCGAGTCCGGCATTCGTGTCTATGGGCGCAAATGCTGGACTCGGGAGTGCGCCCGCAAGGTAACCCCCTTGGGAAAGTGCTTCCCAGGGGGGTTAGCTGATGCGGGGAGGAGCCGAGACAGCCGCCGAGGGACCCCAGAAGACGAGGATTGGGGCCACTCTGTGCAAAACGAGCTGCACAGCGGAGGTAAGTATGACATGTTTGTTATTTTTATTTTTTTAAATTCAAACCTTTAGTACCACTTTAAAAGTGTTACCTAGGGAGTGATTCTATGTGTGGGGGGATCGGACTGACTAGGGGAGGAAACCGATCGGTGTTCCTATATACTAGGAACACACGATCTGTCTCCTCTCCCCTGACAGGACGTGGATCTGTGTGTTTACACACACAGATCCACGTTCCTGCTCTGTCACGAGCGATGCGGGTGCCCGGTGGACATCGCGGCCGTTGGGCACACGCATCAGCTCCTCTGTGACGCAGCAGGCACTTGCCCCCTATACTGCCGGGAAGCCGAGGATGTCATAAGACACCCACTCAGGATGGGATCTGCAGACGTCATATTACAATAGGCGGGTATTGAAGTGGTTAAAGCTCTCTGAACGCTAGTCAAAGCCCCTGTCACTAAATAAAATGGTTAGCTTACAGTCCTGTTTGCACCTGCTTTTGCTTTGCTTTGCTTCAAAAATTATACTCCATGTAGCTTCAGTGGTGATTCAAAGCATCTTCAAAGCCTCAATAGAAGTCTATGGCAAAGCTCGCTGTAAGCTTCATCGAAGCCCCACAAAGCCCCATCGAAGCTCCACAAAGCCTCACCAATGCCTCACCAATGCCCCATCGAAGCTCCACCAAAGCCTCATTGAAGCCTTGTTTTGAAGAAAGTGTAAACCAGCCCTTACTTTCTTACCCATGTCCAGGAATAGAGCAGTTAGCAATTCAGTTTTGATGCTGAAGTACAAGCTGAAATTGCTGCATGTAGCACCTTAAGTGTACTTTACATAATATGGGGTGTATTTATAAAAAAATCATTGCATACTGTAGCTGTTCATCAATTGAAACTATATAGTTGCGCTAACTAAATGAACATAAAAAGTCCACAAGTGATGTGTTCTGATTAGTGATGAGCCGAACACCCCCGGGTTCGGTTCGCACCAGAACCCGCGAACGGACCGAAAGTTCGAACGAACATTAGAACCCTATTAAATACAATGGATGCGAACGTTCGAATTCTAAAGTGCTAATTATAACAACTATTATGCATGTTATTGTCCTAAAAAGGGTTTGGGAACCCGGGTTCTGCACCAGGGGACATGTATCAATGCAAAAATAAGTTTTAAAAACGGTCGTTTTCCGGGAGCAGTCATTTTAATGATGCATAAAGTGAAAAAAAAAAAGTCAAATATTCCTTTAAATATCGTACCTGGGGGGTGTCTAAAGTATGCCTGTGAAGTGCCACGTGTTTCCCGTGTTTAGAACTGTCCCTGCACAAAATGACACTTCTAAAGGAAAAAAAAGCCATTTAAAACTGCTTGCGGCTTTAATGTAATGTCTGGTCCCGGTAATATGGATGAAAATCTTTAAGAAAAATGGCATAGCTACCCCATGACCCCCCCCCTACCCCAGCCCATTACCAGCCCCTTTGGGTCTTGTATGGATATTAAGGGGAACCCCGCACATAAAATAAAAAAGGCCCTATATACTCTGAACAGCCGTATACAGGCGGTGCATACAAGACAGGGACTGTAGGTTTGTTCTTATGTAGAATCTGTTTGTAATTTTGAACAGGTACATTGTTGAAGTGTAGCTCCAGACCAAAAATCTATTTTTAAACTTTTTGGAAAACATAGGTAAGGGTTATCACCCCTGTAACATTTGTTTTGCTGTCTGTGCCCCTGTTCAGAACATTTCACCTCACTTTCCGTCCTAATGACAACTGTTTTTGAAATGTGGTGTTTTTCTTGAAACAAGGATTGCTGATAAAGCATCAGTACAGAGGAGACACCTTTCTCCCATATTTATTCTTACAGGAGAGAATTTTCCTTTCTAGGGGTAGATTTCCTCTCACTTCCTGTTGTCTTCTTGCGTTTGCAAGTAGGAGTCGTTTGTAAGTTGGATGTTTGAAAGTAGGGACCTGCCGTATATACTCTGCAGAAATAGGCCCCTTAGTTGTTGGTGTTGGCACAACACTGTAAGCACTCACAGTTACTCTTGGTTGGTGCTGGAACGCCCTGCTGTCAACTATTATATCAGGAATTTTAATTACATATAATTGTTGAACAGTGGTAGTAAAAATTGGGCCTTTGATGGTGGTGCTGGTGCCACAACACTGTAAGCCCTGACAGTTACTCTTGGTGGGTGCAGCAATGGGCCCTGCTGTGAATTATTAGATCAAGAATTGTAATTACATGCCCCTGTTGAACAGGGGCTGAAAAATTGGGCCTTAGGCACTGGTGGCACAACACTGCAACCCTTCACAGATACTGTACTTGGAGCACAGCAATGAGCCCTGTTGCAAAGTATTGCTTCAAAAATTGTAATGACACGCCCCTGTTAAGCAGGGGCTGAAAAATTGGGCCTTAGGCACTGGTGGCACAACACTGCAACTCCTCACAGATACTGTACTTGGAGCACAGCAATGAGCCCTGTTGCAAAGTATTGCTTCAAAAATTGTAATTACACGCCACTGTTAAACAGGGGCTGAAAAATTGGGCGTTAGGCACTGGTGGCGGCACCCATAAACAAAAATGATCTTCCAAGCTATCATCATCAATCGTACCATTGAGGACTCGGAGGAGGAGGATAGCCAGTCAACATAACAGCACAGGCACTCAGCATCAGCATCAGTCTTGAAGGGATGTGACATTTTAAAATCAATTAGTCTGTTATATCAGCATCAGGTGTGTGGTAGCTGGTGGTGATCCAAGACTGGTTCATCTTGATGAAAGTCAGTCGATCAACCGAGTCGGTGGACAGGCGCACCCTGTGATCCGTGACAAATCCTCCAGCAGCACTGAATGTGCGTTCCGAAAGAACGCTGGATGCAGGACAGGCCAGTAGCTCAATTGCATACTGTGCAAGCTCTGGCCAGTGATCCATCCTCAAGACCCAGTAAGCCAGAGGATTTTCGGTGGGGAAGGTGTCCAAGTCTGACCTTGCCCCTAGATATTCCTGCACCATGTTTATCAGACGCTGGCGATGGTTGCTGGAACCGATCATACTTTGGGGCTGCGGACTAAAGAATTGTCTGAACGCATCGGTCAGACGGCCACCTTCCCCACCGCTCCTTCTTTGACTGGCCGAAGCCTCAGCAACTCGTTGTCCAGGACCAGGAGTTTGCAACCTCCCAGTCTCTGGGAACGCGTTGCACAGACCTTTCTGCAAGGCCTCCCGGAGTTGTCTCATCCTCTGCTCCCTCTGCGACGGTAACATAAGGTCCGCAACCTTACCCTTGTACCGTGGATCAAGGAGAGTGGCCAGCCAGTAATGGTCCCTCTCCTTGATCCGAAGAATACGAGGATCCTTCCGCAGACTTTGCAGGATCAGGGAGGCCATGCAGCGTAGGTTTGCTGAGGCATTCGCTCCGGAGTCCTCTGGGTCACTAAGGACGACATGATCCGCAGCCACCTCCTCCCAGCCACGTACAAGTCCACTGGTTTCTTGGGACTGTAAATCATCCCTAAAAGACTGCTGCTGATGATGCTGAGTGCCAGCCTCCACCTCCATGCTGACACAATCCTCCTCCTCCTCCTCCTCCTCCTCCTCCTCCTCCTCCTCCTCCTCCTCTTCCTGTGCGATGGGTGGGACAGAAGGAACACTGTCTGGGTAAAGGGGGCCTTGAGAGGCAAGGAAGTCCTCCTCTTCCTGCCTCTGTTCTGCCTCAAGTGCCCTGTCCATTATTCCACGCAGCGTGTGCTCCAACAGGTGGACAAGAGGTACAGTGTCACTGATGCATGCACTGTCACTGCTCACCATCCTCGTGGCCTCCTCAAATGGTGCCAGGACAGTGCATGCATCCCTGATCATGCCCCACTGGCGTGGAGAAAAAAAACCAAGCTCCCCTGACCCTGTCCTGGTGCCGTAGTCGCACAGGTACTCATTGATGGCCCTCTGCTGCGTGTGCAGCCGCTGCAGCATGGCCAACGTTGAGTTCCACCTGGTGGGCATGTCACATATAAGGCGGTTCTTGGGCAGGTTCAACTCCTTTTGCAGCTCAGCCAGGCGAGCACTGGCATTATAAGATCTGCGGAAATGCACACAGACTTTCCTGGCCTGCCTCAGGACATCCTGTAAGCCCGGGTACCTGCCCAAGAAGCGCTGCACCACCAGGTTAAGGACGTGAGCCACACAGGGCACATGGGTCAGTTGTCCCTGTCGGAGGGCGGAGAGGAGGTTGGTGCCATTGTCGCAAACCACCATTCCTGGCTTAAGCTGGCGTGGCGTCAACCACCTCTCGGCCTGGCCCTGCAGAGCAGACAGGACCTCTGCCCCAGTGTGGCTTCTGTCCCCCAAACACACCAGCGCAAGCACGGCATGGCATCTTTTTGCCTGCGTACTTGCGTAGCCCCGTGAACGGCTACGGAGCACCGCTGGTTCCGAGGACAAACCACAGGAAGAGGCCATGGAGGAAGAAGAAGAGGAGGGGGTGGAGGAGAGAGGTGTGTCACAACCAGTAGTAGCATTTTGGAGGCGTGGCGGTGGGACAACCTCCAACACTACTGCACCTTGTCCTGAATCCTTCCCAGCTGCCAAAAGAGTGACCCAATGGGCCGTGAAAGAAAGGTAACGTCCCTGTCCATGCCTGCTGGACCATGAGTCAGCGGTAATATGCACCTTACCGCTGACCGCCCTGTCCAGTGAGGCCAAGACATTGCCTTCCACATGCCGGTAGAGAGCCGGAATAGCCTTCCGTGAGAAAAAGTGGCGTTTGGGAACCTGCCACTGAGGAACCGCACATTGCACAAACTCACGGAAGGGGGCCGAGTCTACCAACTGAAAAGGCAGCAGTTGAAGCGCTAGCAATTTAGCCAAGCTAGCATTCAACCGCTGGGCATGTGGATGGCTGGGAGTGAACTTCTTTCGACGGTCCAGCAGCTGGGGCAGGGAAATTTGCCTGCTAGAATCGGACGTCGGTGTACTGCTAGCAGAGTGGGCGCAAGTACTTGGCTGTGACACACCTAATTCTACACCTTCATTCCTCTCAGTGCATGTTTCAGAGAGGACTGAAGTTATAGTGGGGTTGGAGATCCCAGCTGATGCGGTGCAAGGAGAGGTCCGCTTTGTTCTTTGGTGTGGGTCTTTGAGGTAGGCTTGCCAACGAGCTGCATGGCAGGTCAACATATGTCTGGTCAGGCATGTGGTACCCAAGCGGCTGATGTTTTGGCCACGCGATATACGCTTGAGACATATGTTGCAAACAGCAGCTGTGCGATCTGATGCACTAGCCTCAAAAAAGGCCCACACCAAAGAACTTTTTGAATGACGGGCAGAGGCAGCGCCCTGCACAGGCGGAGCTCTGCGGTGTGATTCCGTCGGTGTACTGCCCTTACGCTGGCCACCAAAGGGCATCCTGCCTCGTTGGAGATGTGCCTCCTCCTCCTCCTCCTCCTCTCTCCTATTAGGCACCCACGTGGAGTCATTGACCTCATCATCCCCTCCCTCCTCAACACTGGAGCCAATCTGGCAGTATGCTGCAGCTGCTGGAACATGACTGCCAGATTGGTGTCCTTCTTGAGCATCCCCTCTGTCTGCTCTCACGCTACTGCCTTCCTCTAGCTGGGTTTCATCATCAGACCCTTCGAAACGCTGGGCATCCTCCTGGAGCATGTACCCAACACTGTGCTGAAACAGTTCGGGGGACTCCTCAGGAGGAGGACATGGTGGGTCTAGGGAAGGAGTGACTGATGATTTGTCTGACATTGATACCAGGGAAGACGACGCTTTGGCAGCTGCTTTTCCAGTACCCTGAGCCTGGGTGAGAGAGGATGAGGAGGAGGAGGAGGGCTTGGTCATCCACTCTACCAAGTCTTCGGCATGATGTGGCTCAACATGTCCAGCTGCCGAAAAGAAGGACAAGCGTGTCCCATGGCCATGTGCTGATGACAATGCACCGCGTCCACGACCAGCACTGTTGCCCCCAGACACAGAGCCTGCTTGCCCTCTTTTATTGCCTCCTGACTGTCTGCCTCTCCTTGTTTGCCTTCCAGACATTCTAATAGATCGCCTGCAGGGAGATGGGAAAAAAGCAATAAGGGCTACCTTCAGGTGTCCTTCTCTGTCCCTTGAAACAAGGACTTTCACAGTGAAAGAAACTGACACTGTCCCTACCTAGAGTTTTCTGTCCCTAGAATAAATGTTTTTTTTAATCACAATATAGCACAAGGACAATTCACTCAATGTCTCTCCAGGTCCCTGGAAACAAGGACTTGCAGAGTGAAAGAAACTGACACTGTCCCTACCTAGAGTTTTCTGTCCCTAGAATAAATGTTTTTTTTAAGCACAATATAGCACAAGGAAAATTAACTCACTGTCCTTACAGGTCCCTGGAAACAAGGACTTGCAGAGTGAAAGAAACTGACACTGTCCCTACCTAGAGTTTTCTGTCCCTAGAATAAATGTTTTTTTTAAGCACAATATAGCACAAGGACAATTAACTCACTGTCCTTACAGGTCCCTGGAAACAAGGACTTGCAGAGTGAAAAAAAAAAAACACTCTCCCTACCTAGAGTTTTCTGTCCCTAGAAAAAATGTTTTTTTTAAGCACAATATAGCACAAGGACAATTAACTCACTGTCCTTACAGGTCCCTGGAAACAAGGACTTGCAGAGTGAAAGAAAAAAAACACTCTCCCTACCTACAGTTTTCTGTCCCTAGAAAAAATGTTTTTTTTAATCACAATATAGCACAAGGAAAATTAACTCACTGTCCTTACAGGTCCCTGGAAACAAGGACTTGCAGAGTGAAAGAAAAAAAACACTCTCCCTACCTACAGTTTTCTGTCCCTAGAAAAAATGTTTTTTTTAATCACAATATAGCACAAGGAAAATTAACTCACTGTCCTTACAGGTCCCTGGAAACAAGGACTTGCAGAGTGAAAGAAACTGACACTGTCCCTACCTAGAGTTTTCTGTCCCTAGAATAAATGTTTTTTTTAAGCACAATATAGCACAAGGACAATTAACTCACTGTCCTTACAGGTCCCTGGAAACAAGGACTTGCAGAGTGAAAGAAAAAAAACACTCTCCCTACCTACAGTTTTCTGTCCCTAGAAAAAATGTTTTTTTTAATCACAATATAGCACAAGGAAAATTAACTCACTGTCCTTACAGGTCCCTGGAAACAAGGACTTGCAGAGTGAAAGAAACTGACACTGTCCCTACCTAGAGTTTTCTGTCCCTAGAATAAATGTTTTTTTTAATCACAATATAGCACAAGGAAAATTAACTCACTGTCCTTACAGGTCCCTGGAAACAAGGACTTGCAGAGTGAAAGAAACTGACACTGTCCCTACCTAGAGTTTTCTGTCCCTAGAATAAATGTTTTTTTTAATCACAATATAGCACAAGGAAAATTAACTCACTGTCCTTACAGGTCCCTGGAAACAAGGACTTGCAGAGTGAAAGAAACTGACACTGTCCCTACCTAGAGTTTTCTGTCCCTAGAATAAATGTTTTTTTTAATCACAATATAGCACAAGGAAAATTAACTCACTGTCCTTACAGGTCCCTGGAAACAAGGACTTGCAGAGTGAAAGAAACTGACACTGTCCCTACCTAGAGTTTTCTGTCCCTAGAATAAATGTTTTTTTTAAGCACAATATAGCACAAGGACAATTAACTCACTGTCCTTACAGGTCCCTGGAAACAAGGACTTGCAGAGTGAAAGAAAAAAAACACTCTCCCTACCTACAGTTTTCTGTCCCTAGAAAAAATGTTTTTTTTAATCACAATATAGCACAAGGAAAATTAACTCACTGTCCTTACAGGTCCCTGGAAACAAGGACTTGCAGAGTGAAAGAAAAAAAACACTCTCCCTACCTACAGTTTTCTGTCCCTAGAAAAAATGTTTTTTTTAATCACAATATAGCACAAGGAAAATTAACTCACTGTCCTTACAGGTCCCTGGAAACAAGGACTTGCAGAGTGAAAGAAACTGACACTGTCCCTACCTAGAGTTTTCTGTCCCTAGAATAAATGTTTTTTTTAAGCACAATATAGCACAAGGAAAATTAACTCACTGTCCTTACAGGTCCCTGGAAACAAGGACTTGCAGAGTGAAAGAAACTGACACTGTCCCTACCTAGAGTTTTCTGTCCCTAGAATAAATGTTTTTTTTAAGCACAATATAGCACAAGGACAATTAACTCACTGTCCTTACAGGTCCCTGGAAACAAGGACTTGCAGAGTGAAAAAAAAAAAACACTCTCCCTACCTAGAGTTTTCTGTCCCTAGAAAAAATGTTTTTTTTAAGCACAATATAGCACAAGGACAATTAACTCACTGTCCTTACAGGTCCCTGGAAACAAGGACTTGCAGAGTGAAAGAAAAAAAACACTCTCCCTACCTACAGTTTTCTGTCCCTAGAAAAAATGTTTTTTTTAATCACAATATAGCACAAGGAAAATTAACTCACTGTCCTTACAGGTCCCTGGAAACAAGGACTTGCAGAGTGAAAGAAAAAAAACACTCTCCCTACCTACAGTTTTCTGTCCCTAGAAAAAATGTTTTTTTTAATCACAATATAGCACAAGGAAAATTAACTCACTGTCCTTACAGGTCCCTGGAAACAAGGACTTGCAGAGTGAAAGAAACTGACACTGTCCCTACCTAGAGTTTTCTGTCCCTAGAATAAATGTTTTTTTTAAGCACAATATAGCACAAGGACAATTAACTCACTGTCCTTACAGGTCCCTGGAAACAAGGACTTGCAGAGTGAAAGAAACTGACACTGTCCCTACCTAGAGTTTTCTGTCCCTAGAATAAATGTTTTTTTTAAGCACAATATAGCACAAGGACAATTAACTCACTGTCCTTACAGGTCCCTGGAAACAAGGACTTGCAGAGTGAAAAAAAAAAAAACACTCTCCCTACCTAGAGTTTTCTGTCCCTAGAAAAAATGTTTTTTTTAAGCACAATATAGCACAAGGACAATTAACTCACTGTCCTTACAGGTCCCTGGAAACAAGGACTTGCAGAGTGAAAGAAAAAAAACACTCTCCCTACCTACAGTTTTCTGTCCCTAGAAAAAATGTTTTTTTTAATCACAATATAGCACAAGGAAAATTAACTCACTGTCCTTACAGGTCCCTGGAAACAAGGACTTGCAGAGTGAAAGAAAAAAAACACTCTCCCTACCTACAGTTTTCTGTCCCTAGAAAAAATGTTTTTTTTAATCACAATATAGCACAAGGAAAATTAACTCACTGTCCTTACAGGTCCCTGGAAACAAGGACTTGCAGAGTGAAAGAAACTGACACTGTCCCTACCTAGAGTTTTCTGTCCCTAGAATAAATGTTTTTTTTAAGCACAATATAGCACAAGGACAATTAACTCACTGTCCTTACAGGTCCCTGGAAACAAGGACTTGCAGAGTGAAAGAAACTGACACTGTCCCTACCTAGAGTTTTCTGTCCCTAGAATAAATGTTTTTTTTAAGCACAATATAGCACAAGGAAAATTAACTCACTGTCCTTACAGGTCCCTGGAAACAAGGACTTGCAGAGTGAAAGAAACTGACACTGTCCCTACCTAGAGTTTTCTGTCCCTAGAATAAATGTTTTTTTTAAGCACAATATAGCACAAGGACAATTAACTCACTGTCCTTACAGGTCCCTGGAAACAAGGACTTGCAGAGTGAAAGAAAAAAAACACTCTCCCTACCTACAGTTTTCTGTCCCTAGAAAAAATGTTTTTTTTAAGCACAATATAGCACAAGGAAAATTAACTCACTGTCCTTACAGGTCCCTGGAAACAAGGACTTGCAGAGTGAAAGAAAAAAAACACTCTCCCTACCTACAGTTTTCTGTCCCTAGAAAAAATGTTTTTTTTAATCACAATATAGCACAAGGAAAATTAACTCACTGTCCTTACAGGTCCCTGGAAACAAGGACTTGCAGAGTGAAAGAAACTGACACTGTCCCTACCTAGAGTTTTCTGTCCCTAGAATAAATGTTTTTTTTAATCACAATATAGCACAAGGAAAATTAACTCACTGTCCTTACAGGTCCCTGGAAACAAGGACTTGCAGAGTGAAAGAAACTGACACTGTCCCTACCTAGAGTTTTCTGTCCCTAGAATAAATGTTTTTTTTAAGCACAATATAGCACAAGGACAATTAACTCACTGTCCTTACAGGTCCCTGGAAACAAGGACTTGCAGAGTGAAAGAAAAAAAACACTCTCCCTACCTACAGTTTTCTGTCCCTAGAATAAATGTTTTTTTTAATCACAATATAGCACAAGGACAATTAACTCACTGTCCTTACAGGTCCCTGGAAACAAGGACTTGCAGAGTGAAAGAAACTGACACTGTCCCTACCTAGAGTTTTCTGTCCCTAGAATAAATGTTTTTTTTAAGCACAATATAGCACAAGGACAATTAACTCACTGTCCTTACAGGTCCCTGGAAACAAGGACTTGCAGAGTGAAAGAAACTGACACTGTCCCTACCTAGAGTTTTCTGTCCCTAGAATAAATGTTTTTTTTAAGCACACTATAGCAGAAGCACAAAACACACTGACACTCTCCCTACCTATCCTTCTCTTTCCCTAAACTAAAGGAATCCAGGTTAAGCAAGAAAGAAATAACAGTCACTGTCCCTGCCTATGCTACTCTATCCCTGCTCCGGAACACACTACACTAGGCCGCCGTGCTGGCGGCCTTTTATAGTGTGGGGCGTGTACTAAACACCCTCAGCAATAATTGGCCACAGGCATCCTGCCTGTGGCCAATCATTGCTCTCCTCGCTGCCGGCGCTGTGATTGGCCAAGCATGCGGGGTCACAGTGCATGCTTGGCCAATCACAGCGCCTGGATGACACTGCGATGGCGTAGTGCATTGTGGGCCGTTCGCGTCACTCGAATTTGGCGCGAACGGCCCAAATCGTTCGATCTTCGTCGAACGATCGAACAGCCAATGTTCGAGTCGAACGTATGTTCGACTCGAACACGAAGCTCATCCCTAGTTCTGATATTCCTGGTGAGTATCACCACCATCCACCACCTTGAAGTGTGATCCTGTATGTCAACAAACCACCATCAAAGGCTGAAAAGGGTCGCATACCGAATCATATGGACCTCTTATTACAAAAGGTCACAAACACTTGTGGTTCCATAATCAGCCAGGGCCTTTGCAGCTTTAGAGGGTCTTCCAAATTGACACATCAATCTTCCTGACATGATTGTCACAGGAGTTCCCCAAAACATAAAAGTCTCCACATTGTGTAATATCATTTTTTTTTATTTTACATAAATATAAAAATTGCACTGAGGCTGGGTTCACACTTATGAGAATTGGATCTAGTTTTCCCCGCATCCAATTCAAATGACAGGAGATTGTGACCGCCTCTCAGTAGAGTCGGGTCACACATCTCCGGGGTGGCTGCGGAGTGGATTGCACAGGGGTCCTGTGCATCTTTGGCAAAAATTCATCCCTGAAACGTAGAACAGGGACGCACCAGACCCCTGCTGTCAGCATCATCCATTTCAAGTTCGAACCCAGCCTTACCGTGAAGATGCAGGTAAAACACCTTAAATCATATGCATAAGCTGGCACACATACAAATGCTGAGAGAAGATTACTTAAACATGCAGGTATAAGAGCGTGGTCCCTAAGCTGATACACAGACCAGAGAGGTAAGCAAACATACAGGACATGGAACATTACTGCAGATTCATGACACTGCTCCTCAGGATCCTTCGGTCCGCATCAACCACCACACCTTATGCCGCGTACACACGACCGTTTTTCATGACGAGAAAAATGCAATTTTTTTATTTGGTCATTAAAAACGATCGTGTGTGGGCTCCAGAGCATTTTTGGCAACGTGAAAAATGTCCATTAAAAATTTGGAACATGCTCTATTTTTTCTCGTCGTTTTTCACGTCGCCGTTTTTCTCGTCGTGAAAAACGGCCGTGTGTAGGCTTTAACGACGTGAAAAAAACGTGCATGCTCAGAAGCAAGTTATGAGACGGGAGCGCTCGTTCTGGTAAAACTAGCGTTCATAATAGAGATGGCACATTCGTCACGCTGTAACGGACTGAAGAGCACGAGGCTGAAAAGCGCGAATCGTCTCTCACCAAACTTTACTAACACGAGGATCAGCAAAAGCAGCCCAAAGGGTGGCGCCATCCGAATGGAACTTCCCCTTTATAGTGCCGTTGTACGTGTTGTCGAACGTGTTGTCCGTCACCGCGCTTTGCTCGAACATTTTTTTTCACGATCGTGTGTAGGCAAGGCAGGCTTGAGAAGAATCACGTAGAGAAAAACTTTGTTTTTACAATGACATTAAAAACGGTCGTGTGTACGCGGCATTAGACTTTAGGGCCTTTTCTTGTTATGCCCTGAAACTCTGGATTTCTCTTCCCAAGAACATCAGAGAGTCGCCTTTTTTAATGCACTGTGGCCTACTTTTTGATACAGGATACCTTACTGACACTAATTCCCCAATCAGGCTTAAATAGCTGGCTACTGTGATCAACTGTTTATGGATTTCCTAGGGTTGGATCTATTTGTTTGAAAATTATTAACCAATACCTAGCTTGAACTTCCCTTTATCTGACACACACCCTGAGGCAAGATCACCAGTACAGCCTATGAGGCAGTATTCTTTGGCTGACACTGGCCATACACTAGTAGAATTTTGTTCAAAAATGTCTCTTTTCAGAACCTATGTCCAGTTTTCTAATGGTTAGTGGGATCAAGTCAAATGTTTTTGACTGTAGTAAATTAAATTTTCTTTCTCGTACATCACGGGACACAGAGCGACATAGTCATTACTAATGGGTTATATAGTTACCGTCAGGTGCTGGCACTGGCAACTTCCAAAACCGGAAGTACCCTCCCCTATATAAGCCCCTCCCATCCGGGAGCACCTCACCTCAGTTTTTTGCCAGTGTCTAAGGTGTTGGCCAAGAAGAAACATGTGTTTTTCACTGAGCTTGCGTACAGGTTCTTTTGGGCCTCAGTAAGCTATTCCGGATCCGACCAAAAAAGCTTCATAGCTAAACGGTCGGTACCCGGGCCTTGCAAAGAGAAGAGCAAGGTTTTGCCTGTAATGCTTCTCTTAGGAGAGCTGGACCCTGGGATCCAGAGCTCTGGTCATACCCACGACCAAGATGTTTTCTGTGCAGGGTGCTATACAGGTCCAGGGGAGTGGAATCCTTGGGAACCCGGTCCCTGAAGGTTTGATTACAATGCCTGCCGTGATAGGTGAAGTTTGGGCTTTTGTGGACCAAACAAAGTCCTGCGGCGAGGAACAGGTAAGTGGGGGCCCCCAGGAACTTGGTTCTATTGGGGGACCCCCAAGCCTAATTTGTCTTTCTGTCTGTTACCTAATGGTATTCCCGCAAGATTCTGTGCATGCCTGTAACTACTAAAAAAATGTAATTTTTTTTTTTTTTTCTTGACCACCATTAAAAATTAAGTTTTTTTATATATATTTAGTATATTAGACTGCGGTACCTGTGTTTGTCCACTAGAGGCCGCTGTGGAATGTTTTCTTGTCATGTGGACTAGTTTCTTCTCAGAGAGCAAAGTCCAGGCAGTTGGTGAGTTCTCCTATAGGAAACTGCTTCCTCTGCCATGTTGCAGTGCTCGTCCATCCCCCGGCCTGCGGCAAAGAGGGGCCCTGGCTCCTGTCCCTGGTTTCCATGTTTGAAATTAGCGCCGAGGGCGCACGTGGCCGCGCGCGTGCGCGTGCACGCGCCTCTATATATAGAGGTGAGCCGGAAAAGGGGGCGGAGCCTGGGGGATGACGCTCTGTGCGCGCCGCAGCGCTTCTGCGCATGTGCGGGCGTCCCAGCAGGTTTTTAAAAGCCACAATATTGTAGTAAGCTGGCTATGAAGTACAGAGACAGAGCTGGCAACATTTAAAGGCATACAGCAAGCGGTTGATACAGGCATCCCCTAGAAAGGCACATTAGTAGACACCAACTGTTTATTATAGCAGCATTTATGCTAGACTATTATCAGTAACTGGTGTATTTCGGCTGGAATACCTCAGCTTTGTGGCTTAGGAATATGCCGTCTAAAAACTCCGGGACTAGAAATTCCAGGAGGAATAGGGGGTCTCCATCGGGCTCTGAGGATCTTGGGCATGCTTTGGCTGCACCAGTCTCCCCTGAAGAATCAGAGGTTAGTGACCGTAGGGCACCCCCAGGAGTACCTGGTACTGTGGCTGTCCTCAGTTCACCTGCTCCTGTATATGTAACAGAGGAGGTTTTTTCCTCAGCTCTGGGAGGACTGGAAGAGAGATTGTCAGCATTAATCGCTGCTTCCCTGTCACAGGAGAAAAGCGCTCGATCTCCGTCTCCTCCCTCAGAGTGCCTGTTAACAGAGCAACAGTCCCATACAGAGGTCGACCTACCTGAGGGGGATCAGGATGAGGTTGATTCGGTTGTAGAGGAATCAACAGTGGAAGAGCCGTTCTCAGCATCACATGCTGAGAGGTTATGGGTTCAGTCCCTGACTAATATGGTCCGATCAGCATTTAAAATGCCACTTGCGGAGCCATCCTCCACTTCTGTCTCCTCATTGGGGTCGCTAAAAGCTCCCCAGACTGTTTGTTCCTTTCCGATCCATCCTTTACTGGAGGGGCTCATTTACCAGGATTGGGAGCATCCTGACAAAATATTTACTCCCCCCAAGAGATTTCCGGTGGTCTATCCCATGGAGGATAAGTTCATCAGAAAATGGAAGGTCCCTACAGTGGACGCAGCCATCTCTTGTGTGAATAAATCACTGACATGTCCGGTGGAAAATGTCCAAATGTTCAAGGACCCAATAGATAAAAAATTGGAGTCATTATTGAAATCTGCTTTTTCTACAGCAGGATTGGTGACACAACCAGCAGTGGCAGCTATAGGGGTATGCCAAGCAGTGAAGGATCAGTTGAAACAGGTCTTAAGAGACTTGCCGGATCAGCAGGCTCTTGCCCTAGCTGATCTACCTAGAGCCTTATGCTTTGCGGTGGACGCTATAAAGGATTCAATCCATCAGGCCTCCCGCCTTACGCTGTCTGTAGTACATATGCGCAGGCTTCTATGGCTCAAAAACTGGTCTGCTGAAGCTCCCTGTAAAAAATTGCTGGTCAGCTTCCCATTTCATGGGGAGCGCTTATTCGGGGAAGACCTGGACAAGTATATCCAGAGAATTTCCAGCGGTAAAAGTACACTTTTGCCGGTTAAAAATAGAGTTAGAGGTCCCTCCTTTAAGAGGCCGGCTTCTCCAGTCCCTAGGACATCGGCTGTGAAACAGTTCCGACGGCCTCCCCGGTCAAATCCCGGAGGTAAAAATCAGGGACAGTTACAGGGTAACAAGAAGCCCTGGAGCAGGAGAGGTACAAAACCTCCCCCAAAGTCAAATGCATGAAGGGTTGCCCCCACCCAATCGGGTGGGGGGAAGACTTCAGTTGTTCACAGAAACCTGGCGGGACACGATCCGAGACAGATGGGTGCTCTCCGCAGTAAATCTGGGATACAAATTGGAGTTAAAAAACTCCCCTCCTTCCCGCTTTATAAGGTCAAACGTGCCAAGGGATACCCAGAAGAGAGGATCCCTCCTGTTGGCACTGGAACAATTATTGCTTCAAGCAGTAATTATAGAGGTTCCCCTGGAAGAATGGGGGTTCGGGTTTTACTCAAACCTCTTTACAGTTCCGAAGCCAAACGGGGACGTGAGGCCCATATTAAATCTAAAAGGGCTAAACAAATTCCTACATATCAGGACTTTCCGGATGGAGTCGATCCGATCGGTAGCCACTGCCCTACAAGGGGAGGAATGGTTAGCCTCGATCGACATCAAAGATGCTTATTTGCACATCCCCATCTTTCCAGCCCACCAAAAATTTCTACGCTTTGCGGTAGAAGGGCGCCATTTTCAGTTCAGAGCCTTACCCTTCGGTCTGGCCACAGCACCAAGAGTGTTCACAAAAATTCTGGCCCCATTATTGGCCAATCTAAGAACACGAGGTGTAACGATAATGGCATATCTAGATGACTTGTTGCTGATAGACCACTCAGTGGAAAAACTAGAAGTGGTTGTTCACGAGACAATCAAGTATCTGGAATATCACGGTTGGATTATCAACCGAGACAAGTCAGCCCTAAAACCAGTCAAAAGTCTGGAATACTTGGGGCTAAGGCTGGATTCAGACCAGAAAAAGATTTTCTTGCCTCAAGAAAAGGGGTCGTCTTTGAGAGATTTGATCCACTTAGTGGGTTCAAAAAGACAGCCATCCATACGCCTGTGCATGAGGCTGCTGGGAAAAATGGTGTCATCATTCGAAGCAGTACCCTACGGTCAATTCCATTCAAGGAAGTTGCAAAGGGCCATACTGTCAGCCTGGAACAAAAAAGTTCAGGCTCTGGACTTACCAATGTCCTTGTCCCCTTCCGTTCGCAGGAGCCTCCGTTGGTGGTTGGTTCCCCAGAATCTGGAAAGAGGGAAATCCTTCAGTCCGATTTCCTGGAAGGTGGTCACTACAGATGCCAGCCTTATAGGCTGGGGAGCAGTACTGGAGCAATGGTCTCTCCAGGGCAGATGGTCGGATGCGGAAAAGGCCCTGCCCATCAATCTCTTAGAGATACGAGCAGCCCGGTATGCCCTAGTAGCATGGACATCCAAACTCCAAGGGTCCCCTGTCAGAGTTCAGTCAGACAATGCCACAGCAGTGGCATATATCAATCGTCAGGGGGGCACCAGGAGTCGTGCAGCCCAAAGGGAAGTAAATTACATCCTGAGATGGGCAGAAAGATATGTCCCAGCCATATCTGCGGTATTCATTCCAGGGGTGGAGAATTGGAAGGCGGACTTTCTAAGTCGCCAACAATTATGCCCAGGGGAATGGTCCCTTCATCCCGAGGTTTTCCGGACAATATGTCAGCGGTGGGGAACACCGGATGTAGATCTGCTAGCATCCAGATTCAACACAAAAGTGGACAGGTTTGTCTCTTGGGCAAGGGATCCCCTAGCGTGCGGCTCGGATGCCCTAGTGTTCCCTTGGGATCAGTTCAAGCTGATATATGCATTCCCACCGCCACAATTGTTACCTCGATTACTCCGCAGAATCAGGGTAGAAAAGAAACCAGTGATTCTGGTGGCTCCAGCGTGGCCCCGAAGAGCATGGTACGCGGAGATTGTAAAAATGTCTGTGGGGAGTCCTTGGACCCTCCCACATCGTCCGGACCTGCTTTCGCAGGGACCGATATACCACCCTTCCTTACCAGCCCTAGGTTTGACGGCCTGGCTATTGAAGCCCACATTCTAAAAAAGAGAGGGCTCTCTAATGCTGTGGTATCTACCATGATCAATGCCAGGAAGCCGGTATCCAGGCAGATCTACTATAGAATCTGGAAGGCGTACATCGCCTGGTGTGAGGCCAAGAAATGGCATCCACGTAAATACGTAATAGGTAGGATTCTGGACTTCCTACAATGGGCTGTAGATAGGAAGCTTGCCTTGAGTACTATCAAAGGTCAGATTTCGGCCTTGTCAATATTTTTTCAAAGGCCCTTGGCTTCGCATTCACTAGTCAAAGCCTTTATACAAGGAGTGATGCGTATTAGTCCTCCGGTTAATATTCCCATATGTCCATGGGATCTAAACTTGGTTCTGTCGGTTCTACAGAAACAACCATTTGAACCATTACAGCATATTTCCTTGGTGCTTCTCACCAGGAAATTGATTTTTCTAGTAGCCATTTGTTCGGCTAAAAGAGTATCGGAATTAGCAGCTATGTCCTGTAAGGAGCCATATCTGGTTATCCATAAGGACAGAGTAGTGTTACGTCCTCATCCAGCCTTTCTTCCTAAGGTGGTATCGAGTTTTCATTTGAACCAAGATTTGGTTCTTCCTTCTTTTTTCCCCAAGCCTACTTCGGTAGAGGAAAAGTTATTGCATTCTTTGGATGTAGTAAGAGCAGTTAAAGCTTATCTAAAAGCCACTGCTCAGATTCGCAGAACAGATACTTTGTTTATTCTGCCGGAAGGCCCCAGAAAGGGTCAGGCAGCATCAAAATCTACTTTAGCCAAGTGGATTCGACAGGTCATAATACAAGCCTATAGCTTGAGAAGTAGACCGCCTCCGTTCAAAGTTAGGGCGCACTCCACGAGAGCAGTTGGAACTTCATGGGCAGTGCATCACCAGGCCTCCCTGGCTCAAATCTGTAAGGCCGCAACATGGTCTTCGGTACACACGTTTACTAGGTTCTACCAGGTGGACGTTAGAAGTCAGGAGGATGTCGCCTTTGGGCGCAGTGTGTTGCAGGCCGCAAAAGATCCTCATGTCTGATAGCGCTCAGCTTATATATGGTGTATCCCCCCCCCCCTCATTTGGCATTGCTTTAGGACATCCCATTAGTAATGACTATGTCGCTCTGTGTCCCGTGATGTACGAGAAAGAAAATAGGATTTTTATAACAGCTTACCTGTAAAATCCTTTTCTTGGAGTACATCACGGGACACAGAGCTCCCGCCCCTCTTTGGGGACACTTATTGCTTTGCTACAAAACTGAGGTGCTCCCGGATGGGAGGGGCTTATATAGGGGAGGGTACTTCCGGTTTTGGAAGTTGCCAGTGCCAGCACCTGACGGTAACTATATAACCCATTAGTAATGACTATGTCGCTCTGTGTCCCGTGATGTACTCAAAGAAAAGGATTTTACAGGTAAGCTGTTATAAAAATCCTATTATTTTCTCAAATGAAGGAAATTTTAACTGGTTTGCATTTGGGAAAACCATACATATTATAATACATATGTTCTATGCATAAAGAAATCCTTTTAATACATCTAGGATTCCATTCAGGTAAAAGGTCTAAAGAGCTTTCAAGTAAAATGAGTTGACTCGATGGCAAGATCGAATGCTCTGACAATCGCTTTTTCAGAATTTCTGTGCAAATGTTCAAACTAAATTCTACTGGTGTATGGCCAACATTAATTTCTGTGCTTTCTATGCATCTTCTATTTATCAGCGAGGACATATAAAAAATCCAGTGAAGTTTCCAACCAGCATGATGTTCAGAAAGCTGATTGGTTTCTATGCAGAGATGCTCAAACTGAAGAGTACAAAATTTTGAGCATCTCTGCATAGAAACCAATCAGCTTTCTGCTTATTGAACAAGCTGAAGTTAAAAGCTGATTGGCTACCATGCAGAGCTGCACCAGATTTTGTTTTAGTAAATCAACCCCAGTGTGTACCTGTCTTATCCTATGTATGGTGGGATTAACATCATGAAGCCGTAGGCATACATAATACTATTGTGTACAGACTCCACCCACTTCACAATAAAATAGGTTTAAAAAAAATTCAAATAAGTGCTAATCAGACCACAAAATACGAGAAAGGGATGAAAGCTGCATGTTGCCAAAGCTTGAGAACCTTGTGATTCCTTTTGACTTGCCAATTCTTTCCAGTTCTTCTGCATATTTTACTTACAGGTGTTGTTGCCTTGTATAGGAGAAATGCAGCGTCGGGCGGAGCAATCACCTCTGACATCACCACGCTCCAGCTGAGTGGCCTGAGCCGCGGCTGGTTGTCTTATCTTACCGCAGATTTTTGAATTTAGTTTTGTAAGAGACTCTGGATGTCAGTATTGCTGCTTTTTAAATAAAGGGACTTTCATTTTACTGCACCATGAGCCTCTTTTTATCTTTCCTATGATATTCACGCTTATCATACCAACACATTGGGAGTGAATCCTGGCTACAAGGAAGCTGTGTTCCTGGACATCCTAAGGAGAGAGCGGACCTGCTGCGGGACTGACGCCGGGATACCGTGGAGTCCTATGGTGTGCTGAGCTTCTATGATCTCCGTAACAGAGATCCACCTGATTTGGTAAGCGGCCCTTTTTAATATTTTGTCTCATCCGGCTGGAAAAGTTTGGAAAAGTTTGGAGGAAGATATCATCATTCCCCTTCAACCCTTTCTTTTTTCATTGGTTTATTGGTCTGAATGCAGCGAGTCACTTCCTAGTTTTTTTTGTCTATTAGGACACTATTTGACAGCAATTCACCTTGAACTTTTTTTCAAATTATTGCACATAATATTGTTTGTTTGCACTTTGTTTTTTTGCACATATTTTGGGTAGCGCATTTTTTACTATTTTTTGACCAGGTGTTGAGAGGTGGCTAGACAAAGGCCCAAAAAAAAAAAAAGGTACTACAATATTTATAGCTTCCCCTTTGGTGTTGCCTCTCCTAACCTGATACCCAAGGTCATGTGCCAGGAGTGTCTTTCATTAAATATGGCCAAGGCTGTAAAGTAACTTTCGGACATAAAAGGTACTTTTTCCAGTTCAGCAGAAATCCAATGATGCTGGTTACAGCACAAAGAGATAGATCCAATATATTGTCGTCTTAAAGTATTTTGTGTCCACTCAGCTTGAACGTTGCTTATCTTGAATGGTAAATGCCCGGTTTAATACAAATTGATGCTTCCTGAATTTTGGGCAATTCCTAGTTATTACTGGCATATTCAACGTAATGAGTATGTCACAGTCATGTCTTCTCCTCCAATTGGGGTACGTAAGTAAAAGTTGGCGCATTAAAGCAGTGTATGAGATTGGCATTATTCCACGATATAGTCAGAGCGACGTAGACGACTTTTCTTTGTGAAAGCACATTCGATTTATCTCAATCTGTTGTCTACATCATTCGGATTTTGCCCATTAGGCAGTGAGATTGGTAACTTTAAAAAAAAGAATTGAGTTGTTTTTTTTTTGTTTTTTTTTTGATCCATCTTCTCTGTGGACTTGTGGTGATTAATTGATAGACTGAGTTATCAAGTGTCTTCGACTTTGCAGTTTGCACCTATAGGCACGATCTATAAATCAATCACCATCCATCTCTCTGCAGAGTCACATAATTTTCTTTTGAAAAGAAGAGACATGTTTTGTTGAATTAT
Organism: Rana muscosa; assembly: GCA_029206835.1. Taxonomy (NCBI): domain Eukaryota; kingdom Metazoa; phylum Chordata; class Amphibia; order Anura; family Ranidae; genus Rana; species Rana muscosa. The sequence continues at coordinate 210,867,797 of CM055126.1, forward strand.
CGTAATCCCCTGGCATGGGAAGAATATTGAGGTTGAAGCAAACATTTCAAGTTACTTTCAGCTTTCATCATCGGTGACATAAATATGGTGCTATATATATCAATACACAATATCATGCAAACAACATACTAAATTAATCAGAAATGACTGTCAAAGAACATTTATTGTTCAGTAATTAAATGAAAACATGTACAGTCAAAATTACGTAGGTTGCAATTACAGAATAATTGCATAGTTGCCAACAGTCACGGATTGGCCGGGACATTTCCGGGATTCAAACCCTTTTCCCGGAATTATTTTGTCCCGGGAAATGTCCCGGCAAATCCGTTTTTTCCCGGTTTCCGCGATTTTGGCTGCCGCGGGCCGCCCCGGCTAGAGGTCCATGGCCAGTGGAGACAATGTCTCCGCCGGCCGCCATTTTAAAGAAGACCAAAACACGGATGTAGTACAATAGAAAATAAAGCTGCTGCGGCGCCGCCCACACCCCGCGCCTCCCCTTCTCCGCTGGGGACGCCTGATGTAAGGAGGACTCCGCTGGGGGCGCCTGATGTAAGGAAGGACTCCGCTGGGTACGCTTGATGTAAGGGGGGACTCCGCTGGGGACGCCTGATGTAAGGAAGGACTCCGCTGGGTACGCCTGATGTAAAGAGGGACTCCGCTGGGGACACCTGATGTAAGGATGGACTCCGCTGGGGACACCTGATGTAAGGAGGGACTTCGCTGGGTACGCCTGATGTAAGGAAGGACTCCGCTGGGTACGCCTGATGTAAGGAAGGACTCCGCTGGGTAAACCTGATGTAAGGAAGGACTCCGCTGGGTAAACCTGATGTAAGGACGGACTCCGTTGAGGGCACCTCATGGCATCTGGTGGCAGGTGACACACTCAGGGCTAACACTGATTCCGCATTATGGTGAGTTGAATGATTTCATTTTATATTAAGATGTATTAATATAAATAATGCACTTTAGTCATCCTGACACTATAACAACCATGGTGCCAGGATAATTGAAGAGCTAACACCAGATGTTTGTAGTATCTTTATCTGCTGATTGTTAAACTCTGGAATACACATATTTATATTGTGGTGTAGGATCTGGGCCTGCTGTCCCTCCATCCTTCCTTCTCTCTCCTCCCCTCCCTCTTTCTTTCTCTTTTTCTTTCTCTCTTTATTTCTCCCTTTCTTTCTCCCTCCATCCCTCATTCATCTCAGACTCTAACCACACACCCTTTGAGCCACGCCCATTTAAGCCACCCCCACTACCCGCGTAAACCACGCCCATTTTCGCCACTGCGCATGCGCTTTTTTCTGCTGGGATGTGACGCACCTACAAACGAATGCCTTGCCCCCTAATTATAGCAAGGCTCCGCCTACATGCGGAAAAGTGTCCAGGATTTTTTTTTTGCAATGTTGGCTGTGCTAAAGTCAGGAACTCCACTGTGTTTTAAGGGTTTGCTTGACATCTCCTTACCTAGAATCTCACAGCTGGAGATTCTTCTCTTGACACTGGTTTATGGTCCTCTCCTGTAACCATTTCACCGAGGCTATATAGATTTCAAATGCAACTCTACTGGCAACACGAGTGTATTTAAAGTATATGCAAACCCAACAGTACTGGGACAGGTTCATCAAGGGCAAGGATGAAGAAAAGTCTTCCCATCCTGCTCCTAATGCATGCCAAAGAATGTCTGTACCCCCCAGGTGCCCATTTTCTGCCCCTTGCTTTGGCTATCCATGGTTGGCATAGAGCAGTGGTTCTCAACCCTGTCCTCAAGTACCCCCAACAGGCCATGTTTGCAGGTTTTCCTTTATCTTGCACAGGTGCTTTAACCACTTCAGCCCGGAAAATTTGGCTGCTCAATGACCAGGCCATTATTTGCTAAACGGCACTGCATCGCTTTAACTGACAATTTGTTCCCAAATAAAATTGACATCCTTTTTTTCCCCACAAATAGAGCTTTCTTTTGGTGGTATTTGATCACCTCTGCGGTTTTTATTCTTTGCGCTATAAACAAAAGAATACCGACAATTTTGAAAAAAACACAACAATTTTAACTTTTTGCTATAATAAATATCCCAATTTAAAAAAATATTTTTTTTTCTTCAGTTTAGGACGATATATATTCTTCTACATATTATTGGTAAAAAAATTGCAATAAGCGTACATTGATTGGTTTGCACAAAAGTTATAGCGTCTACAAAATAGGGGGTAGATTTATGGCATTTTTATTATTATTATTTTTTTTACTAGTAATGGTAGTGATCAGCGATTTTTATCAGGACTGCGATATTGCGGCGGACAGATCGGACACTTTTGCCACATTTTTGGGACCAGTGACAATAATATAGCGATCAGTGCTATAAAAATGCACTGATTACTGTATAAATGTCACTGGCAGGGAAGGGGTTAACACTAGGGGGCGATCAAGGGGTTTACTGTGTTCCCTAGGCGTGTTCTAACTGTGGGGGGGATGGGACTGACTAGGAGGAGATAGAGATCGGTGTTCATACTTAGTATGAACACACAATCAGTCTCCTCTCCCCTGAGAGAACCGGGATCTGTGTGTTTAAACACACAGATCCCAGTTCTCGCTCTGTCACAAGCGATCGGTGATGGCTAGTGGCCAAAAGGCGAAGTGACCTAAGGTAACATCGTTTCGCCCAGGGGAGCCAACCTGCCACAGTAAAACTGCGGCGGCTGGTCGGGAAGGGGTTAAATCAGTCAATGGCTTGGTATTTTGGGCAGCTATTTTATCTAAGAGAAATTCCCAAAACATGGCCTGTTGGGGGTAGTTGAGGACAGGGTTGAGAACCACTGGTATAGAGTGCGCGCTGCACACGCGTGGCCAATTAATTGCTTGCTAGCAACTTAAGGCTGGGTTTACACTAGTGCGAATTGGATGCGGGTTTCACCACATCCAATTTGTATAATTGGAGACTGTGACCAGCTCCCGATGGAGCTGGTTCACACAGTTCCGGGGCAGCCGCGGTCCGCACTGTGAAAAAGGGTCCTGTGTGTCTTTGGCTCAGTTTCAGTTCCAAATTCAGGCAAAAATTTGAACCTGATTCACCCCTGCAATGCAGAACAGGGACGCACTGGACCCCCTGCTGTGAGCCACGGCCACAGCCAATGTGAACATGGCCTAAAGATAGTTGCACGTGCACAATGTGTTTTTGGGGTGGAGAGTGGGCATGCTAAAGCACAGTGTGACAACAGTAGCTGTCAAAGCAGACATGAAGCTCTGGCAGTGTTGGCAACCGCCCGTATTTTTAGGGACAGCCCGTAAAAACGGGCACTTTTTCCCCCCGCTCGTAATTGCCAGTAGTAGCGTGAATGTGCCAGTAAAAATATCCGTGACTGGGCCTGGCTTGGAACTGCGCATGCGCAGTTCCAAAACTTGCCGAATGCCAAACAGATCCTGTATTCGGCCGGTGGGGGGGCGGATCTCACAGGCTGTGCGGTGCTGGCACGCTTTACTGGCGAGGCGAGACACGTGAAGTATTAGCACATCCTGCCAGGCGCGCCAGCATTTAAAATCTGTATCACTCACTAACCAGGAGCACTGGAGCAGCACGCGGCGGCCGAATGGAGGAGCCTTGCATCCAGGGCCAGGCAATCCAGAGTCCATGGGGACCGGGGGGAGTCGGGGACGGAGTGGCAGCCCAGCTGAATTTGCCGACGATGACAGCAGGTAATGAAGCAAGTGGGGATGGTGGCAGAGGGGGATGGAGGCAGGGTGTGATGGTGGCAGGGTGTGATGGTGGCAGAGGGGAATGTTGCATTGGTGGGAGAGGGTGATGGTGGCAGAGGGGAATGGTGCATTGGTGGCAGAGGGTGATGGTGGCAGAGGGGAATGGTGCATTGGTGGCAGAGGGTGATGATGGCAGAGGGGAACGGTGCATTGGTGGCAGAGGGTGATAATTGATGGCAGAGGGGAATGGTGCATTGGTGGCAGGGGGTGATGGCGGCAGAGGGGAATGGTGCATTGGTGGCAGGGGGTGATGGTGGCAGAGGGGAATGGTGCATTGGTGGCAGAGGGGAATGGTGCATTGGGTGGCAGGGGGTGATGGTGGCAGAGGGGAATGGTGCATTGGTGGCAGAGGGTGATGATGGCAGAGGGGAATGGTGCATTGGTGGCAGGGGGTGATGGCAGCAGAGGGGAATGCTGCATTGGTGGCAGGGGGTGATGGGTGACAGAGGGGAATGGTGCATTGGGGGCAGAGGGTGATGGTGGCAGAGGGGAATGGTGCATTGGTGGCAGAGGGTGATGGTGGCAGAGGGGAATGGTGCATTGGTGGTAGAGGGTGATGATAGCAGAGGGGAATGGTGCATTGGTGGCAGGGGGTGATGGTGGCAGAGGGGAATGGTGCATTGGTGGCAGAGGGTGATGATGGCAGAGGGGAATGGGGTGATGGTGGCAGAGGGGAATGGTGCATTGGTGGCAGAGGGGAATGGTGCATTGGTGGCAGGGGGTGGTTGTGGCAGAGGGGGGATGGTGGCAGAGGGGAATGGTGCATTGGTGGCAGGGGGTGGTTGTGGCAGAGGGGAATGGTGCATTGGTGGCAGGGGATGATGGTGGCAGAGGGGAATGGTGCATTGGTGGCAGGGGGTGATGGTGGCAGTGGGGAATGGGGTGGTGGTGGCAGGGGGGTGATGGTGGCAGAGGGGAATAGTGGCAGGGGGGATGGTTGCAGAGGGGTGGTGGTGACAGAGGGGGATGGTGGCAGAGGGGGATGGTGCATTGGTGGAAGGGGGTGATGGTGGCAGAGGGGAATGGTGCATTGGTGGCAGAGGGTGGTGGTGGCAGAGGGGAATGGTGCATTGGTGGCAGGGGGGTGGTGGTGGCAGAGGGGGATGGTGGCAGAGGGGGGATGGTGGCAGGGTGTGATGGTGGCAGAGGGGGATGGAGGCACGGTGTGATGGTGGCAGGGGGGCGATGGTGACAGGGGGCGATGGTGACCGGTGATGGAGGCAGGAGGTGATTGAACAAAATAATTTGCCCTTATTATGTCTAAAATAACAAAAATATGTTTTTTTTACCTTAATATCTACCTCAAATCACATTGCTATTTGCCTAGCGTACTTGTTTGTAGCCTAAATACTGAAATTTGCACCAAAAAATGTAATTTTGTAACTTTTGTGAAATGTCAGTAAAAATGTGGCTGTGCCAGCAAATTTTGGGTGTCGTGCCAGTAAATTTCAATCTGGTAGGTTGGCAACACTGAGCTCTGGCCCACTGGTTGCTAGCCACTAATCTGGAGCTTGTGTGCCATTAGGGGATGACCGACCACTCACTGCTTCACCCTTGTCGACTGCCTATCCTTCCCAACCCTTGTCCAGGCCCTGAAACCCGATCCCTAAAATCTCTTATAAATGTTAACATGCTGTAGTAATGTCATAATTAATTTTGAAAATGTTTCAATCTTCTGCTTTCACTAAATAGTACCTACATAGTTACATAGTAGGGGAGGTTGAAAAAAGACACAAGCCCATCAAGTCCAACCTGTGTGTGTGCACTTATGTCGGTATTACATTGTATATCCCTGTATGTTGTAGTCCTTCAAGTGCCTAGCTAATAGTTTTTTGAAATTATCGATGCTCCCTGCTGAAACCACCACCTGTGGAAGAGGATTCCAAATCCTAACCGCTCTTACAGTGAAGAACCCTCTAGCAGTTTAAGGTTAAACCGCTTTTCTTCTAATTTTAGTGAATGGCCGCGTGTCTTATTAAATTCTCTTTTTGCAGAAAAGTTTTATCCCTATTGTGGGGTCACCAGTACGGTATTTGTAAATTGAAATCATATCCCCTCTCAAGCGTCTCTTCTCCAGAGAGAATAAGTTCAGTGCTCGTAACCTTTCCTCATAACTAACATTCTCCAGACCCTTTATTAGTTTTGTTGCCCTTCTTTGTACTCGCTCCATTTCCAGTACATCCTTCCTGAGGACTGGTGCCCAGAACTGGACAGCATACTTCAGATGCGGTCGGACCAGAGTCTTGTAGAGTGGGAGAATTGTTGTTTTATCTCTGGAGTTAATCCCCTTTTTAATGCATGCCAATATTCTGTTTGCTTTGTTAGCAGCAGCTTGGCATTGCATGCCATTGCAGAGCCTATTATCTACTAGGACCCCCAGGTCCTTCTCCATCCTAGATTACCCCAGAGGTTCTCCCCCAGTGTATAGATTGCATTCATATTTTTGCCACCCAAATGCATTATTTTACATTTTTCTACATTAAACCTCATTTGCCATGTAGTTGCCCACCCCATTAATTTGTTCAGATGTTCTTGTAAGGTTTCCACATCCTGCGGAGAAATTATTGCCCTGCAGTCTTCAAAGTCTTCATTTAGGCACTTCCATTACAGTGTGATAGTGCTCTGTCCCTGTCTCAAAATCAAGCTCCTGCACACCGCTGTAACCCTTTAGGAAAGATCACTGCCATTACTAATAAAAAAAAAATTATAATAAAAATGCCATAAATCTATCCCCTATTTTGTAGACACTATAACTTTTGTGCAAACCAATCAATATATGCTTATTGCGATTTTTTTAACCAAAAATAGTTAGAAGAATACATATTGGCCTAAACTGAGAAAGAAATTCATTTTTTTATATATTTTTGGGGGATATTTATTATAGCAAAAAGTAAAAAATATAGATTTTTTTCTAAATTGTCGCTCTTTTTTTGTTTATAGCACAAAAAAAAAAAAAGCAGAGGTGATCAAATAGCACCAAGAGAAAGCTCTATTTTTGGAAAAAAAAAGACGTCAATTTTGTTTGTATGCAACGGCGCACGACCGCGCAATTGTCAATTAAAACGACGCCGTGCCGTATCGCAAAAAGTGCTCTGGTCAGGAAGGGGATAAATTCTTCCTGGGGCTGAAGTGGTTAAAAAGGCCAACCAAAGTCCTCAGCACCAGGCCCATGATGTTCCGGCACTGCTTGCAGTTAAGGAAGTGGGTCACTACAAAGGTCCATTTTGTTCTAAATCCTGGACTTGGGCTTTAACACAATTTATGAGTGGCACATGATTTAGCTTTACTTTGCACCAAAGACAGCTGATGCCTCCCACTGAGAAACAGCAAACAAAAAGTGTCACAGCAATTATTCGAGACTTTAAATTGCAATTCACAATGTGCAATTAAAGTAGACAACTTCTTCATTTGACTTGCCTCTGCAAAGAACTTTCTGTCTCTGATTGTGACAATCACATTTCTTTTTTTATTTATTTATTGCTTTTTTTATGCTAGTAGATTAGGAAATGCTGAAAGAGACTTCTGTACGGGAAGTCATTATTGCCACAACTAACTAATGTAGTTAGGATCATGTCGGGTAAAGAAAAGCTTCTCACACAAGCAAACTCCTAATTAATCAGTATGTCACTTGCCCAATGGTTGCAAAATATGTCTGCATAGTTTGTTTGCTAAGTTTATTTTTATTTATTTTTTCAGAACTTTACGTAACCAGTTCGGCTCCAGAGCAATTTTTTCTCTTTGTTGCATACATGTAAAAATCTTATTTTTTTGCAATAAAATTGCATAACCTCCCAGAATATTATATTTTTTCTGAAAGCAGAGGCCCTGTAGAACAAAAAGGTGATAATTGCAAAATTTTGTTTCATGTGATATTTGCGCAACTGTTTCTTAAACGCAAATTTTCCGGACAAAATATAAAAAAATTGGATTGGACAGCTTACCTGTGTTGTGGAAATTTTATGAAGATGTATTTAATATGTATTGTCATAGTGTCGCCCAGTGTTAGTACTCCCGCAGCCCGCTCTAAAGAGCTGACTGGGGCAGACTGACGCTGGTTGAGTCCTGTCTGGTAGTGGAAAACATCCTGGTTTTGGACAGAGGTGTTTGCAGAGTGGGGGTATGTCCGCCAGCGAAAGGGCCCCTGTGCATTGCACAGGCGATCGTCTGAGGGGATGTGTTCGCTCTGTAGGGACATTATCGGTTATAGGCGGATGTACGCTCTTGTCTCTGCTGTGTGTCTGATCAGCACATGTTGAGACTCGTAGCGTGCACCTGCAGATAACCTCCCATCCCCAAGAATGGTATTATAATCTGGGTATGCGTTGTTCTCTGGAACAACGCAGAATAAGGATTCCTATCAGCGGTAATACGGGAGTCTTTGAGTTGTTATGGTCAGAGACGGAGTCCATGTTTGAAAGCCATGCGGCTTCTTTTGTTTAGCTTCCAGGTACAGGGGACAGGAAAAACATGCATGCACCCTGTCTCTGCTCAGACATGCCCATAAGACTCCTTTAGCTATTATTCATTGGTTGTTTGTATTAACTCATCCTGTTGGAAGGATTTCCTGTGATGTCATTTTCCATGGAGGAAGCGATTGGCTGCTGGAGCCATCACTTCCTGTTTGTCAATGCTTTTGTGATTTACGAATAAAAAGCCAAGCACACTGGTCGCTGGGGCAGTCATGCTGATGGAACTGAGAACGTAAGCTCTGGTGATGTCTTTTTACTTGGGGATATACGGGAAATAGAGTGGTAGGTAAGATGCATTATATCATTATACTAAATGTGTGCTTATTAGCACAGGAGATGTGGTGTGCGCTCAGCGTACAGCCTAATTTCCTGTAAAATCCTTTTCTTGGAGTACATCACGGGACACAGAGCACCATAGTCATTACTATGTGGGTTATACGCCATCTCCAGGTGATTGGACACTGGCATAATCAAAGACAGGAAGTCCCTCTCTATATACCTATATATATATATATATATATCCCAATAACAGGGGAGGGACCTCTGTGTCCCGTGATGTACTCCAAGAAAAGGATTTTACAGGTAAGCTGTTAAAAAAAATCCTATTTTCTTTATCGTACATCACAGGACACAGAGCACCATAGTCATTACTATGTGGGATGTCCCAAAGCAATGCCATCTGATGGGAGGGAGACACAAAATAAAGCAGGCCGCCATCAGACGTGAGGACCTATGCTGCTGCATGCAGTACACTCCTCTTGCTGACCTACATCCACCTGGTAGAATTTAGTGAATGTATGTACTGATGACCAAGTTGCGGCCTTGCAAACCTGAGTCATAGAGGCCTGGTGATGCACTGCCCATGAAGCACTTGCTGCCCTGGTAGAGTGCGCTCTAGGTTGAAAAGGTGGAGCCTTTCCTTTCAAATCATAAGCCTGAATAATAACCTGAAGAATCCATCTAGAAATAGTCGATTTTGACGCTGCCTGCCCCCTCCTGGGGCCTTTTGGCAGCACAAACAAAGTGTCAGTCTTCCGTATCTGAGCAGTTGCTTTCAGATAGACCTTAAAGTGGATGTAAACCCACTCTCATCCTTTCTAAACTACTGCCATAGTGCTGATCAATAAGGATATACATGCCTCCTGCATGTATCCTTATCTGTCAAATGTCTCCCCTCTGTCTGTTATAAGAACTGAAAAACTGCAGATTCTATGGATGGATCTATTGTCTGGAGCTCGGTGGGTGGAGTCGTGATGTCAGTAGACTCCCCGCCCACCTCTACACTCCCCTTATCAACATACATTTTCTCCTGAGTATTCCTTCTGCTATGATCACTAACATCCAGTCAAAATCCAGAAAAATAACCACATGACTTCAGAAAAGCAGTGGGGGTGGGAATTAAAAAAGAATACCTGTCTAAAGCTAGTGCACGAGATATGTATATAACCTGTCACTCAAAGCAAGGGGGTGGAACGGACAAAGGTTTTTCTTTGTTTGTCCGTTTTATTTCACTGAACAATAAAAGAGGATTGCTCGGAGCTGGATTAACTCTGTGTGGCAAAACCTGGCACAAATGATAGGAAATCTTATACTCTACATTGTGACAGCAAAAAAGAAATAAAAAATTTGGGTTTACATCCATTTTAACCGCTCTCACTACATCGAGAGAGTGTAATAATCTTTCTTCTGCAGAATGGGGTTCTGGAATAAACTAAGGTAACATCTTGGTTCATATGAAAACCTTAGGCCGAAAGAATGGGTGAGGATGCAACACCACCTTATCCTTATGAATAACTAAGTATGGCTCTTTACAAGAGAAAGCTGCCAACTCTGAAACTCTTCTTGCGGAGGTTACCGCAACCAAAGACACCAACTTCCTTGTCACAAGGATCAAGGGCACATGGCACATTGGCTCAAAAGGTTGCCTTTGTAAAGCAGACAAAACTAGATTCAAATCCCACGGGCACAAGGGCGACTTAACTGGCGGATTAATACGCGTTACCCCTTGTATAAAGGCCCGGACCAAAGAATGTGAAGCAAGCGGCCTTTGAAAAAATACTGACAAGGCCGAGATCTGACCCTTGATAGTACTCAAGGCTAGCTTCATTTCCACTCCTAATTGTAGGAAGGCAAGAACTCTACCTATGACATACTTCCGAGGATGCCATCTTTTGATTTCATACCAGGAAGCCTAGGCCTTCCAGACCCTATAGTAAATGGTCCTAGAGGCCGGCTTCCTTGCATCAGGGTAGTTACCACTGAACCTGAAAGCCCCCGACTCTTTAGAATGTGGGTTTCAATAGCCAAACCATTTATAAGGTAGGATGGAACACTGGCCCCTGTGAAAGTAGGTCTGGCCGAGACGGAAGAGTCCAAGGATCCCCTACTGCCATCCTTATGATTTCTGCATACCAGGATCTTCTGGGCCATGCCGGGGCCAATAGGATTACCGGCTTCCGTTCTTCTTTGATCCTGCGTAGAAGTCGCGGTAGCAGATTAACTGGAGGAAACGCATAAATCAGCGAGAATTGATCCCAAGGAATCATTAAAGCATCTGTCCCATAAAGCAATTGGAACCCTTGTCCTTGACACAAAGCTGTCCAACTTCTTGTTGAACCTGGACGCCAACAGGTACCCCATTTCTGGCATATGGCAAGAAAAATGTCGGGATGTAGAGACCATTCTCCCGGGAGCAGTTGTTGGCGGCTCAAGAAATCTGCCTGCGAATTCTCCACTCCCGGAATGAAGACTCCAGATATGCAAGGTACATGCTCTTCTGCCCAAGCCAGAATATGGTTCACCTCTTTCTGAGCCACGCGACTCCTGGTGCCGCCTTGGTGATTGATATAGGCCACTGCTGTGGCATTGTCGGATTGAATCCTGACAGGACAATTCCGTAACCTGCTCGTCCAGGCCCTTAGTGCCAGACGTGCTGCCCGAATCTCTGGAATGTCGATGGGCAAGGTTTTCTCAGACTCTGACCACTTCCCCATGATAGTGTTCCCTTCCAGGACTGTTCCCCAGCCCAAGAGGCTGGCACCGTTGTTACTATTTTCCAGGTAACTGAAATGAAGGTCTTCCCCTTCTGCAAATTTTTTGCTATCAATCACCAATTGAGACTCTGGCGCACTCTTGGAACCAGATACATTGGACAATCCAAGACTTGGTTCTTCCTGTTCCAAGCAGACAGGATACTGCCTTGTAATGACCTTGAATGGAATTGAGCAGCATAGGGAACTGCTTCGAATGAAGCTACCATCTTCCCTAACAACCTCATGCAAAGGAGAATGAAAGGACCCTTCCTTGCCCTGACTGCATGAACCAGTTATCTTATAGCGCTGACCTTTGTTTGAGGCAAAAACACCCTTTTTTGGGCTGTGTCTAAAACCAGACCCAAGTACTCCAGCCTTTTTACTGGTCATAAGGACGATTTCTCCAGGTTGAGAATCCAACCAGATGTTCTAGATACTTGACCGGGCTGAGCAAATTCTGGTCTAAACGTGCTACGGACTGATCTATCAGCAGCAGGTTGTCTAGGTATGCCATTACCGCTATACCCTGGGCCCTTAATCTTTCCAGAAGCGGAGTCAGAACCTTTGTAAACACTCGAGGCGTGGTATCCAACCCAAAGGGCAAGGCCACAAACAAAAAGTGGCGCTGTTCTAGTGGGAACCGCAGGAACCTCTGGTGAGCGGGAAAAATTGGCACATGTAGGTATGCATCCTTGATGTCTATTGACGCTAGCAGTTCTCCTCCCCACAGGGTGGACACTACTGACCAAATTTATTCCATGCGAAAAGAGCGGATGTTTAGGAACCGATTCAAACCTTTGAGATCTAAAATGGGTCGGATATCTCCAGTCGGTTTTGGCACTGTGATGAGATTTGAATAAACCCCATGCCTTGCTCTTCTGAGGGGGTCTCTATGATCACCCCCTGAGACATCAATCGGTCCAGCGCCTGAAATAAAGACCCTCTTTTTACTGGGTCCTTGGGAACGTTCGATCTTAGAAAGCGAGACGGTGGGAACTCCTGAAACTCTAGCTTGTATCCTAGAGATACTGTGGAGATGACCCATATGTCCTGGATCTCTTTTCCACAGGCTCCTGAAAACTGAAGAAGCCTTCCCCCCACTCGATCGAGCGGGGGCGCCCCTTCATAAGGAGGCTTTGGGACTCTGCTTTGCAGACTTTTGCCCCCAGGGCTTTTTCTGGCCCTGAGCTTGGTTTTGAGGCCTACCTCTTGGCCCTGACGGCGGAGGACGTCGCGACTGCCTAGAGGCTGTCGTCCCTGGAATTGGAGACGCTGAACGCTTAAATGAAGGACATCTACTCCTTCTTTTAACCAGAAGAAGAGTACTCTTACCACCTGAGATTTTTTGGATGTACTTATCCAAATATTCCCCGAACAACCTTTCCCCATGAAAGTGAAAACCAGCCAATAGCTTTTTACATGGCAACTCAGCTGACCAATGCTTAAGACACAGAACTCTCCGCATATGTACTAACAGGAGAGCAAGGTGTGACGCCTGATGAATAGAATCTTTAATAGCGAGCGTCAACCTCAAAACATAAGGCCCTTGGTATCTCAGTTAGATTCGGGACCTCCTCCCCTTTGACAACCTGCTTAACCTCCTTGTCTTTTAGGGATTGACAAATGCCTATTGCTGCTACAGCCGGATGTGCTACTGCACCAGTCACAGCAAATGAGGCTTTAAGCAAAGATTCCAGCCTTTTATCACCTAGATTATTAAACACCTGGACATTGTCCACTGGACAAGTGAGACTCTTATTCAGAGAACAGATAGCAGCATCCACTGCTTGTACACTCCATTTCTTAGAGAACTTTTCCTCCATAGGATAAAGGAGAGAAAATCTCTTGGGAGGTATAAAATGCTTGTCTGGATTATCCCAGTCAGCATATATAAGCTGTTCCAGCAATAGGTGCATAGGGAAAGCATGTGAACCCTGAGGAGGCTTTAGAGAACCCAAAGAGGAGAAGGGAACTTCAGCCGTCTCTGCTAGGGGTAACATATCCAGAATGGACTGACTCCGTAAGTGAAAGGGACCATTGCGCTTCCTCCCAGCCTGGGAGGAGGATGCAAACAAATCAGCTATCTTCCCTTCCAAACCAGCTAATGCTGTAGCCAAATCGTCTTTAGTTATGTATGCAGAGGCTGGAATGTTGGAAGTAGCTACAATGCCTGACAAGCTCAATGGCTCAGCCTGGCCATCCGCTTCAGGTCTTTCAGGGGAGGATGATACTATGGAAGCGTGACTAGGATCCTCAGATCCTGACCGTGGCGTCTGCGCTCCTCCTCAATGTTCTTGTTCCTCTTTTTTGGGAATACATAGTCCTAAGCGCAAAGCAGAGGTACAAACACCATGCATCTACTGCTGAGCTTCAGTCCAGCTATGAGTTAATATGCCACTATCACTTGCTCAGCGTGATGCTGAGTAGATGTCCCTTGAGAATGCCTGTACCCGACATCCATACAGCGCTTACGTGCCCTGGATATGTGTCTGTGTCCCTCTGTCAGCCACCAGATTCACTACAGCATGACTCTTTTAAAAGCTAGTCAGCCTGCGCCTGAGCCGTGAATAACGTGCACTCTGGATACATGTGCACGCCGGCGGTGCTAAGCCCCGCCCCCCTCCCGTAACGTCCTCTCTTTTTCCTTTACAAAGGGAGAGCACCTCCCGCGCGCGTCGATCCCATCTGTCGGGAATCTGGGGGGGGAGGGGGGAGCTTGCAGTAGGGGGATGCCCAGTGCTGTGCATACGGCAGGGAGAGTCACCCTAAACCCCCTGAGGTGGTTAGACAGGAGCTGACTGAGGAGCAAACGCTGTCCACAAGCGCTGCTGACACACAGCACTATCCGAGTAAGCATGGAAATGTTGACACCAGGTATGTTTACACTAACACCCTCTAGTGGTAAAAGACAGGCAAGACATCATCCACTCAAAAAGAAGTGCATAAGAGTTTCTTTAGGATCCTCTTTAACTTACCATTAACTTACCAGGATACTGCTGGAAATCACAGACAGACCCAATCTTCACCCATCACGGCGGGTTGTGTCATAACAGACCTTCAAGGACCAGATCCCCTTTGCATATAGGGTCCACTACCTTCCACTACCTAAAAGCCCTGGCTGATCCTGCCTGGTTTTGCCCCCCCCCTCCATAAACTGACCACGGTTTATCATGACTGCTGAGCTTTGACACCGTGGTCAGTTCACGTGGCTCCGTCATCCGCTGTGTCCTCTCTGTGCTTTCCCCTGTCCTCTTTCCCCATCACCTCCTTGTCTGTCAGCTCCAGACACTGCCCGCCCCCCCTCCTGCTGCTATAAAAAACGATATAATCTGCATACCATCCTATCTGTTATTAAAAAAAATGCAGATTTCTACCTTATCTTAGAGCGTCTCTCGGAGCTCATGTGACTCCTCGGCTCTCTGCTCCTCTTCCCCCCCCCCCTCCCGAATAACGTCAATGGGGGAGTCTCGTCCCCGCCTGCTATAGCTGTCAGCCGGGGAGAGGAGAAAGCCAAGGAGTCACGTGAGCACTGGGAGATGCTCTGAGATAAGGTGGAAATCGGCATTTGTTTTATACAGCACAGGCACTGGGACATATAGCATTATATAACAGATGGGATTATATACAGATAATATAGTGGCTTAACAACCACTTTTTTCTGCAGCAGTAGTTTCATTGACCTAGTCCACCCCTGATGAAGAGCGCGGTAGTAGACATACCCCAGCAGTTCATCTATATGGCGGTATCCAGTCTGATAGATGTGTATCCCCCACTAGATGGTTTATGACTATTAATAGACAGTGACGGTGGCTTTGCTACCTATACATTCTATTTCATTGCTGTGGCGTTGGCCTATGTTTTTTAATTCAACTGTATTGTGTCTTTTTTATGTAATAAATATTTTTATATGACTTGATTGTCGTTCCATCAGTGCCTAGAAAAATCCAATTCCTTTCCTACTGATCATTTATGGGTGGGATGGTACTAGCAGCCATCACCCCTTGCTCATTAGGCTTCCTTCTTATCATTTACTATTAATGACAGGGTATTTACACCAGGACTGCATTAGCAGAATTTTTAGACTTGAGCTGATGGGAGTTTATGCCAGCTCTGCTTCTAGCTTGGGGCAGTCTTCTGTCAATTGTGCATAAACTGGAATGCTGCACATGAGAGTTGAATCTAACCATTTCTGATACTGACTTGTGCATTTTGAAGAATTAATGGTCGCACTGTGTGCAATACGACTTTCCCATTCTCTCCACACAGCTTAGAGTTGTTAGACTTTATTATCATTAGGTAGGGTTGACAATTAAGTGAACCTTTTTTGGTATGCATTGGCAAAGCCAAGGTTCACATTTATTTAAAATTATAAAAAAAAAAAAAAAACTCAGGGTGCTACAGAGGCCTGGTCTGGCCTGGAACCAGAGAATAATTGGCCTGTGTATTCACAGGCTTACAAAAATAAGAATACTCGTAGTCAGGGACTGAGTACAACACTCTAGTGCACAAGTACCAGAATTAATAATAGCCCAACTCTACCCAAAATCTGTGTTTTCTAAATGAGTGTAAAGACTTTATACGCTGTATTCATGCCTGACCATAGTATATCTCTGAAGTGGAGCAGAACTAAAAAGGTGAGTATTTGATATCTTGCAGGGAATATCTAAAAATGTTAATTGTGCCTAAGCAATTCTACCTTTTATTTTGCATTTCTCCTGAACAATATCATTGCACCTCCTGGGACTGAGTTTCCAGTGATATGGAGTAAGATTTGGTGATGTCACAACTGTGCATCTCATGGTTCTCCTTGCTGGAGAGGGGATGCCGTACCTGTGGACCTGCAGTGCAAGGATATCCCTGCTTCAGCTTTGTAAATTCTGTGAAATTGTGCTTTCTGCACCTCTCCTGCTGCTTCTTGAATATTACCCTACCAGTCATCAAATCAGCAGTTAACAAGAGGAGTCAAAGTCCTGCTTCTACCAAATGGCTGCCCCCACACTGCTAGACAAGACAATAAAAGTCATTAAAGGGAAAAGGATCAGTTACAGAGAGACCATCAAGCAATACTAGTGATTTGTCCTTCACTCTCTGCTTGCCCATTTTTGGTACAGCTTCCCCAGCTCAGGTCCTCTTTAAGACTGATCTAAGTTTTACTCTAAGAAATAAAAGTCATCCAGTACAGAAATGTACTATAGCGTTAGTTCCCAATTCTTATCAGTGCTTGCCATATCATTTATATTCCCCACAGAGAATCAAAGACTGTACAAGATTCCAAATTATCCCATTAATATTCATTTTCATGCAGAATTCAGCCCATTGCTCACACAGTGAGATCTGCAGAGTGAAGCACGCTGAGGTCGGCATTTCCAGTTGGGGAACGCTGTAGCGACTACTAATGACAGGTAATAATGCAGCTGTCTTAATGCCCAGTGACAGCGGTTCATGTCAAGCTGTTAAAGAGATGTAAAGACACACATTTTGCAAACAGCAGCTTTCTGCGAACCATCTGCTAGAGCATCCAATTTCACAGTGTAAATAGCTGATAATGAACATATGCGGAGATCTGGCAAATGAGAAGAATCGAAGTGATACAAACGTGAAGTACATCCAGTGTTATTCTGGCATGTCATAGTTAAGCTTGTTCAGTTTGGAGGACACAACAATGTTTGCACCATAAACTGCTTAATTACTTCAAGGTGAGATTGTTTACAATGTAAGGACAGAGGCGGCAATATTGTCATTCCAATACGTATTAAGGACAAGTCCACCCAAAAATGATATTTCAGCTTTTGATAAATGAAGGGACGTATATCGCCTAGTATAGGGTGACCAGACATCCCTGGTTTCCGGGGACAGTCCCCGAATTGAGGACACTGTCCCCTGACCAAGTCTGTCCCCGGTTTTGTCCCCGGATTGGATTTGAACAGGGGCTGGGGCAATTTTAAAGACAGTCAGTGCAGAAAAAAAAGAAAATAATCTGAATTACACCCCCCCCCCCGCTCTGCCGCTCCTACTAGCTTAGGGGGAGGGGTGTATTTTTTTCATTATCTGTGCCCCTTTCTGATGATCATGTGCTGGTCGGAGCGGAGGAAATATTTCTTCAGTTTCGGGTGCATGCCCGTTCTGCTCCCGCTCGCATGTTCTTCTGCCTTGGCTCAAGTCCCGTCCGTCTGCCTACCTATCTCCTTGACTTCCCTGGCGGAGTGATCTTCCTCCGCTCCCTACCCAGTAGTATCTGGGGCCCGGAGAGTAAGACTTGACAGGCTGTGAGTCGCTGATTGCCGCCATTACTAGTAAAAAAAAAAATATGTCCCCGGATTTCATTTAAAAAATATGGTCACCTTAGCCTAGTAGCTCCTTATTTAACTTTTACAAGATCTGTTTTCATAGATCGAAATACCTCTTCTTTCCCCTTGCGTTCCCCCACCAGACTAAGGGCGCTTTCAGAACTGCTGCCGTTTTCCTGCAGAGCAGTGTACCTGGGGTTCTCGTCGGGGTTATCCAAACTTTTCCATAGACTTCTATTATGTCCCATGTTTTGAGTGCATTTTCTGAAAGCCCATCAAAGATGCAGCATGCAAGACTTCTGGTGCAGTATCTGAAAATTCACCAAAAAAGTGGGACATAATACAAATCTATAGGAAACCATGGGTAATCTGCACAAAAACCCCTTGACATTTTCCACATTTTGTCATATTACAACCAAAAACATAAATGTATTTTATTGGGATTTTATGTGATAGACCAACACAAAGTGGCACATACAGTGCCTTGCAAAAGTATTCACCCCCTTGGCATTTTTCGTGTTTTGTTGCCTCACAACCTGGAATTAACATGGATTGTCTGAGAATTTGCATCATTTAATTTACAGAACATGCCCACAACTTTGAAGATGTTTTTTTTATTTTATTTTTATTGTGAAGCAAACAAAAACTAGGACAAAATAACAGAAAAAGTCAATGTGCAATAACTATTCTCCCCCCTAAAGTCAATACTTGTAGAGCCACCTTTTGCGGCTATCACAGCTCCAAGTCACTTTGGATAAGTCTCTATGAGCTTGCCACATCTGGGATTTTTGCCCATTCCTCCTTGCAAAACTGCTCCAGCTCCTTCAAGTTGGATGGTTTGCGCTTGTGAACAGCAATCTTTAAGTCTGACCACAGATTTTCTATTGGATTGAGGTCTGGGCTTTGACTAGGCCATTCCAACACATTTACATGTTTCCCCTTAACCACTTACGGACCGCCCGCCGCAGGAATACGTCGGCTGTTTGAAGAGGAATACCGTTGTTATGGTGGCAGCTAGCTACCATAACCCCGGTGTCCTCTTCTTCAGCGGGCGGTCCACTACAAGATAAAAGTGGTGTCTGCGGCGGATACGCCACAAGATCACTTTTATCAGCGACGGGAGAGATCCCCCCCTCCCTCTGCCGACGGCTCCGGTAAGCGGCGGAGGGCACCGGATCCTCTCCCTGCCTGTGTATGGAGACGAGTGAGGGGAAGATGGCCCCCACCCGTCTCCAATTCTAACACTAGAACTTCTCTGTATCTCAAAACATGCAACCTGTAGAATCTATTAAACGTCAACTATGGAGATTTTTAAGGGTAAAAGCTTGTTGCCATTCCACGAGCGGGCGCAAATTTGAAGCGTGACATCACTCGTGACTCGTCGTAACATTATCTTTCACAATATAAAAAAAAATGGGCTAACTTTACTGTTGTCTTATTTTTTAATTTAAAAAAGTGTTTTTTTCCCAAAAAAGTGCACTTGTAAGACCGCTGCGCAAATACGGTGTGACAAAAAGTATTGCAACGACCGCCATTTTATTCTCTAGGTTTTTTGAAAAAAAAGTTTTACAATGTTTTGGGGTTCTAAGTAATTTTCTAGCAAAAAAATGTTTTTTAACTTGTAAACACCAAATCTCAGAAAGAGGCTCGGTCCTTAAGTGGTTAAACCACTCAAGTGTTGCTTTAGCAGTTTGTTTGGGGTCATTGTCCTGCTGAAAGGTGAGCCTCCGTCCTAGCCTCAAATCACACACAGTGGTACAGGTTTTGCTCAAGAATATCCCTGTATTTAGCACCATCCATCTTTCCCTCAACTCTGACCAGTTTCCCAGTCCCGACTGCTGAAAAACATCCCCACAGCGTGATGCTGCCACCACCATGTTTCACTGTGGGGATGGGGTTCTTTGGGTGATGTGATGTGTTGGGTTTGCGCCAGACATAGCATTTTCTTTGATGGCCAAAAAGTTAAATTTTATTTGAATAAGACAAGAGCACCTTCTTCCATACCTTTTGGGAGTCTCCCACATGCCTTTTCGCAAACTCAAAACGTGCCATTTTGTTTTTTGCTGAAAGTAATGGCTTTCTTCTGGCCACTGTGCCATAAAGCCCAACTCTATGGAGCGTACGGCTTATTGTCGTCCTATGTAAAGATACTCCAGTCTCTGCTGTGGAACTCTGCAGCTCCTCCAGGGTTACCTTAGGTCTCCGTTCTGCCTCTCTGACTAATGTCCTCCTTGCCCGATCTGTGAGTTTTGGTGTGCGGCCGTCTCTTGGCAGGTTTGCTGTTGTGCCATGTTCTTTCCATTTGGGTATGATAGATTTGATGGTGCTCCTAGGGATCCATAAAGATTTGGATATTTTTTTATAACCTAACCCCGACTTGTACATCTCAACAACATTGTCTCTTACTTGTTTGGAGAGTTCCTTGATCTTCATGGCAGTGTTTGGTTAGTGGTGCCTCTTGCTTAGGTGTTGCAGCCTCTGGGGCCTTTCAAAAAGATGTGTTTATGTAATGACAGATCATGCGACACTTAGATTGTACACAGGTGGACAACATTTCACTAATTATGCGACTTCTGAAGGTAATTGGTTGCACCAGAGCTTTTTATGGGTAACAAAGGGGGTGAATACATACGCACACGCCAATTATCAGTTTTTTCTTTCTGAAAAATAGTTTTATGTATTTATTTTTCTAATTTTACTTCACCAACTTAGACTATTGTGTTCTGATCCATCACATATAATTCAGATTAAAAAAACATTGAACTAAAGGCTGTAATGTAACAAAATAGGTAAAAAGCCAAGGGGGTGAATACTTTTGCAAAGCACTGTAAGTGTGAAGTGAAAGAAAAATTATAAATGGTTTTCAAGTTTTACAAATAAATATCTGAGGTGTGGTGTGCATTTGTATTCAGCCCCCTTTACCCTGATACCCCTAACTAACATCCAGTAGAACCAATTGCCTTCAGAAGTCACCTAATTAGTAAATAAAGTCCACCTGTGTGTAACTTAAGCTCAGTATAAATACAGCTATTCTGTCTTGCTCATTCTTCTTTGCAAAATAGCTCAAGCTCTATCAGATTGGATGGAGAGTGTCTGTGAACAGCAATTTTCAAGTCTTGCCACAGATTTTCAATTGGATTCAGGTCTGGACTTTGACTGGGTCATTCTAACACACGAATATGTTTTGATTTAAACCCTTCCATTGTAGCTCTGGCTGTATGTTTAGGGTTTGTTGTCCTGCTGGAAGGTGAACCTCCGCCCCAGTCTCAAGTCTTTTGCAGACTCTAACAGGTTTTCTTCTAAGATTGCCCTGTATTTGGCTCCATCCATCTTCCCATCAACTTTGACCAGCTTCCCTCTCCCTGCTGAAGAAAAGCATCCCCACAACTTGATGCTGCCACCACCATGTTTCACGGTGGGGATGGTGTGTTCAGGGTGATGTTCAGTGTTAGTTTTCCAACACATATTTATTAGGACAAAAAAGTAAAATTTTGGTTTCATCTGAGCAGAGCACCTTCTTCCACAAGTGTGCTGTGTCCGCAACATGGCTTCTCGTAAATTGCAAGCAGGACTTTTTATGGCTTTCTTCCATAAAGTGGAGTGCACGACTAATAGTTGTCCTGTGGACAGATTCTCCCACCTGAGCTGTGGATCTCTGCAGTTCCTCCAGAGTTACCATGGGCCTCTTGGCTGCTTCTCTGATGAATGCTCTCCTTGCCCGGCCTGTCAGTTTAGGTGGACGGCCATTTGAGCAGCACAGAATATAGCCTATTAACGTTTGTTTTTTGGTACATTCGCGCAGAACAATGTACATGCACCATTACAGGGCAAATGGCTATGCAACCCCTCTATTAGCACTCCACTTAGCACTTTGCAGTGTTAGAGCAGAGAACAATATTTAAATACTAACCTTGATGGAGCAATAGACTAAAAGGTGGTGGAAGAGGATGTGAAGGAAAACATATTTTTTGTGTCCTCACTGTGTAATAATACACAAAGCCCCCCCTTCCCCCACAGGTCTCACAGAGAGAACTGATTACTAGTAGCGCCACTCTCTGATGGAATTTGGTTTAGTTTTAACCATTTGTATTTCTCTGGTTAGCCTTCAGTCCACTGGCCATTCCAATGGAAGGATGGATAGGGGGCCTATGCAGTGGCAGCGGGCCGATTTTTCTTGTGAGGGGGCAGCACTGACAGCAGCACCCCCCCCCCCGGAAGACTGCGGTGTGATACACCAGCCACACACCCCCTCACCGCAGACCGTGGTGTGACCCTAACATCAACCCCCCCCATCTAGGAATGGCATGCTGCAGTGTCCTCTCCTCCTCTCCCAGGATGGGATGCGGGCAGCGGCTCCATTGTCTGCTACTCCCACAGCCATGTGTCTTCTTCCTGTTCCTCCAAAGCTAAAGGATCGCCTGATGCTTTGACCAATCGGTAGACAGGTCGCACTGACCTGCCTCCCGATTTGGGGGGAGGAACGTTAGTGTGAAAATAGAAAAAATGTATCCGCTACTGTCACACAACAGGGTGGGATCGGGACGCAGTGCTCTGCGCCACAAGCCCACCCTATTTTGAAGCCTATTAGAGCCTCTGGCTCTAATCACCTGCTTCCAATTACACCCCCCCCCCCTCCGCCTATCCCTATCCCCGCCATAGTAATTCATGTGTCCGGCGTCCTGAAAGGGCTGGCACATGGATGAGGAAGGCGGCGGAGGTATTAGGGGGGGCCGCCCCCGTGCGCCCACAATGCACGGGCCGCTACTGGGCCTATGAGTTTCTTGATGACCTCTTCAGGTTACAAAGTCGAGGAACCCCTGTTGAAAAAAGAATTTCCATTTTTTTATTGTAAGTCCCGTTCAACCCTTTAAAACATGTATTTGCCTGGACAGCGCACTGTAAGCCCAGTCATACAAGTCTGGTTCTTTTAAAGCAAATACTTTCAAATATAGCGAGTGCTTTCAGTTTTTTTTTTTTTCAGATTACTGCCTGAACTCATGATATCAAAATGGAACATTACAGCACTTAGTATAATAGGTCTCGGCCTTTTTTATATACATTCCAATCCTAACTAAAAGCCAAACTGCAAAGCCACTAATATGAGGATATAGTGCTCTGTGACAGAGTTAGTAAATTCTGTCAATTATTGTGCTTCAGACTGAATAAACCAGGTGGGATGGTTGTCACAGGATTATTCATTATAGGTTATTTATGGAGAAAATAAAATGAATGTACCAACGTGCTGCACATCTGTAAAGCATATGATAGGAAAGTATATTGCCACCCTATCAATCGTAAATTGTATTTGGAGATATTATGTAGAATGCATACTGTGATTTTGGAGTTTTGCAGGATATGCACAGATTCACTGAAATGTAATCATAGATAGAGCTTTAATGTATATCTAAAGGCAAAACGTTGTTTTTTCGAGTTTTGGTTTTGGGAAGGGCTAAAAGTCCATCACCATTTTTATTTTGTCTTTGTACAGTGAGACTATCCTTCACTTCAACAACAGGCAGTATGGGGAAAACCTCGGCAACCTCTGCAAAGTGAGGGGAAATTCCCTCTTATGCCTCGTTTCCACTAAGCAGATCGGTTCGGTACGGTTCGGTACGGTACGCTATTTTGGGTGTTTCCATTATGAAAGCATGCCATAAAACCGAACCATACCACACCATTCTGGGTCCTGCTTCAGATGTGGGGTCATAGAAAATGGAACGGTTTGGTTAGGGCAGAGCTACAATACATTCCACTGATTGGCGGACACGCTAAGCATTTTTTCTCAACCCTGAATGGCCCCTGATGGTCTGACTTGTAGTGGAAACGCTCACCAGAATAGACCGGACCATTCAAACCGTTCCAAACTGTACTGACCCCAACCGTTCCACTCAGTGGAAACGAGGCACTAGATAACTGTCACAGATATAGGCGTCTGCATTGAAAAATCTCCACCCATTGCTGTTCTAGAGATGTTGGTGAACAGTCACAATGATCTCCAAGACAAAAAGAGAAGATGAATCTCCAATGGGGTCACAGACAGCAAAAAAAAAAACGGCAGAGGTATTAAATCTCACTCTATCCAAAATTAAAAAAAGGGTTCAGGTTTAGATATATTTTAATACAATAAACTTACACTGGAGACATTCAGATGTTGGGGTATATGCTACTTATATACTGTAGATGTCACAAATGCACTGTTATTCCATCTTACTTATCAAGCTATTTCAACCCATGAGTATTTTTTTTTTTATTATTATTATTATTATATATTATGAGTAGGTATTTCTTTCCCTGTGAACATATACCATATTCTATCAGACTGTAGACATGTGCAGAATGAAAAAAAAAATTGTTTTGTTTTGTTTCAATTCATTATTTACATAAATTTGTTTAGTTAAATTTGTTTAATCTGTTTGATTTGTTTTCGGAATTCGTTTTGTTTATTCGTATTCTAATCTATCTAAATTTTCGAATTCAAATCGTTTTCGAATTCGAAAAGTTATTTCTTCCGAAAAGTTTTCGAATTCATATATTTTTAAAATTCGAATCGTTTTCCAAATTCCAAAGAGAATAAAACAGAATAGACAAAATACGGTTTCTCTGGCCCCTTTATTCAAGCCCTTCAGGCTCTATACTCAAATCCCACTTCTCAGGTTCAGCTCTCCTCCCATCTATCGCCAACGTTTTCCCTTAGCAATGGTACGAGACAGGGCTGCCCTTTGTCACCTTTACTTTTCATCCTCAGCTTAGAACCCCAGGCAGTGGCCATACGTGAATTCTCTACTGTTAAAGGTGTACAATTACGTCAAACGGAGTATAAGCTATCTCTCTTCGCAGATGATGTTTTCTTAACACTTATGCATCCACACACATCTCTCCCCTCCCTCCATAACATCTTATCGTCTTTTAGTGCCATTTTTCGGTTTTAAAATCAACACTGCCAAAACTGAAGCCCTACCTATTAATATCACCCCCTCTCAACTGGCTTTGCTTCAACAAAATTATATCTACCACTGGTGTTCCCGCTTACTGAAATACTTGGGAGTTCAGGTAACGTCATCATATTCCACCTTGTACCAGGCTAACTTCCCTGCCCATTTCACGGAAATGAATCGCTTATTGACCCATCGGACCACCCTTCCCCTTTCCCTTCTGGGACGTATTAATGTCCTCAAAATGTCGATACTTCCTAAACTGCTGTATCTGTTTGAGACGCTCCCAGTGTCGATCCCAATGTCGCAATTGAAAGCTCTTCAGAGGAGAAGTTTCTGATTCATCTGGAACAATGCCTCCCACCAGGTGACGGGGTCAGTGGTCATGGCTCGTAAAACTAGGGGAGGGCTAGGAGCTCCAGATTTTATTAAATAATATTATGCCTCGCACTTAAGAGCACTCACCTCCTGGACTGCTAAGAGGGTGTCGAGTAGGTGGGCGGAGATTGAAATTAGTGTTACCGCACCAGTACACCCGTGTTATATGCTCTGGCCATCTAATGACAAACATATGCCCAAACTGAGAGGTATATGCTTAGCCCCGATGCTTTTTACCTTGTCAATATGGAAGAGATGCTCTGAGCGTTACTCTCTATCCTCCCCATGCCCACCACTTCTTAATGTTCTCTTCAATCCAGACATCCCAGATAGTTTGTCTTACGAACGTGTGTTACCTTGGACTCCGGTGACGCGACATCTTTTGACCTTCTCTGACTTGCAAAAACAACACCAATTCCCCAAGACACTCTTCTATTCTTACCTGCAGATCAGAAATTTTGTCTCCACCAGATCTCCTTCCCTATCCCTAGAGAAACCATCGGAATTTGAAACGCTATGCGCCAAGGGTCCTTACGAACCCCAATTAATATACACCATTTACAAAATCTTACATGAAGCCACCACCTTAACGGTAGATAGTCACTATTTCATGAGAAAGTTGTCTCAGATCCTTCAGCATGACATCTCCTTGTTGGATTGGGGGAGTATCTGGGAGTCCACCTCCAAAATCTCCTGCTGTGTGACCCATAAGGAAACCGCGTATAAAGTTCTACTTTTTTGGTATAGGACCCCAGAACCCTTACATGACCGTAATCCGACAACCTCAAAACAATGCTGGAGATGGAATAATGCGGTGGGCTCACATTACCATATTTTCTGGGAATGCCCCTCAGTTAATCAGTTTTGGGTCCAGATCCAAACGCTTCTGGAAAAGTTGCTAGAGATCCCCAGCCCTTTAAATCCTAAATGGAGACTCATGTTCTTTATATTATTAGATGCTAAACGAGCTATCCCTAGGCCTATCTACTTCTCCCCCTGCACTCCCACAATTTTTCTCTATTATGGCTGATATACGTAGGATGGAACATTTGACTGCTTTAGTTGATGGTTCAGTACAGAAGTTTTGCAAAATATGGCAGATATGGGATGAATCCGACTATTATGCTGACACAACTAGTCTCAGTTAGGGGATAATTTAAACCTGTGTTCCTGCTTGCTCTGACTCCAATGTTGACGTAAGCTATGTATACAGCTGTCTGTTGTGCATTCCCTCCACCCTTCTGTCTCCCCCCTGTTGGTATGGTATGTTACTAGTGCAGGTTTGAACCCTTATTTATGAATATTCTAAGTCAACTTAGGCTGCAATTTTGTTCTTATTGTTATTCTTATGGTTTCTTTGTCTTATTTTTTTATAAATGACAGTGTGTATCTGTACTATCCACAGAGTTTGTATTCTTTGTGTTACTTTGTATGCTTTACAAAAATTCTTTAAATAAACCATTTAAAAAATAAATAAGAAAACAGAATAGAAAATAAAAGAATTGAATAGAAAAGAATATAACAGAAAAATATATATATATATATAATAGAGTAAAACAGAACAAAATGGGATAGAAAATAAAAGTAGAGAATAGAATGGAATAGAAAGGAATAGAATAGAATTAAAAAATATATAATTTAATAGATTCTAACCATCTTCTGAAATTCGAATAGAATAGAAAAGAATAGAATTTAAAAAATCAATAGAATAGAATAGAATAGAAATAATATAACCATTTTCCAAAATTCAAATAGAATTTGAATAGAATAGAAAAGAATAGAGTATAATTCTTTTCTTTTCAAATTCAAATTGATTCCATAAGAATTTGGGGAAATGGTTATATTCTTTCCATTCTATTCTATTCTATTGTTTTATTATTTATTCTTTTTCTATTTGTTTATTCTATTCTATTCTTTTCTCTTCTATTATTTTATATTCTATTCAAATTTATTTATGGCGCCGTTACCGGGGGTTTACCACGTAATCAGCTGTGTCCAATCACAGCCGATCACAGTGCAAACAGAGTTACCGGTTATCTGATCCCCTCTCCTTATGCACTGTTACAGCGTGAGGAGATGAGAGCCGGTAACTGGCAGTCCTAACAGGGAACATGTACACAGATAATCAGGGCACTGATCAGTGCCCTGATTATCAGTGCAGCCCCATCAGTGCTGCCCATCAGTGCTGCATAAAAGTGCCCATCAGTGCCACCTATCAGTGCCCATCAGTGCTGCCTATCAGTGTCTAGCAGTGCAGCCTCGTCAGTGCCTCCTCATAGCTGCCTCATCAGTGCCCATCAGTGCAGCCTATTTGTGCCCATCAGTGCAGCCTCATCCGCACACATCAGTGAAGGAAAAAATCTGTTATTCGCAGAATGTTATAACAGAAACGGAAAAAAAAAAACCCAATGGTGATTAAATACCACCAAAAGAAAGCTCTATCTGTCTCAAAAAATTATAAAAATTTCATATGGGTACAGTGTTGCATGACCGCACAATTTTCATTCAAAGTGCTATAGCGCTGAAAGCTGAAAAATTTGCCTGGGCAGAAAGGGGGTATGAGTGCCCAGTAAGCAAGTGGTTAAGCAAGTTTATTAACAAAACACATCCAAACACCATCAATCAGGAAACACAGCAAACAAAGATATAAGTGTACCATAACCAAATCACAAAGTACCTAACAAGCAATCTAGCTAAGTAACAAAACGCCTAACTAGCAAACAAACTATATACAATATGAACAAACTGGGGAACACTGAAAAACAGGGCATTACCGGAAATTCTAAGAAAATGCAAGGATGCAAGGGAGGGAACCAGGACTGGTATCAGGAACAAGGGTAGCAGATACATATGAGGCACTAGGATAAAAGGTACAAGTACAAGACAGGAGCAAGATCAGGTTCAGAATTAAACAGCAAGCGTTATCTGGCAGGCAGGGCAAACATTAAAGCACCAGGGAATAGTAGGGGAGGGACTAAATACCATCCCAGCAGTCAGCATCAGGAGGAGACTGATTACTGAGATCTGCTGGGAAACACCCGCTGGTGGACACCAGTACTACAGCCTTCTGTTCTGATATCCACAGTGCCACCAGCAGGTGATCCAGTTCTTGGTAAACCATGTGGAATTCTCATCTTTCTATTTACCAATGGAAAAATAGACTTCACATAGATATAAGACCATGACCTAATCTGGCCTGAGTGACTGTTACTTCTTCTCTATGGGTACTTTAAATAGGATATTCACTCGTCTTTATAACAATAAAAGTCAGCGGCTACAAGTAATGTACCTGTTGACTAGGGATGAGCTCGGTGTTCGAGTCGAACATAGGTTCGACTCGAACATCGGCTGTTAGCGCGTTCGGCGAACAACGAACGATTTGGGCCGTTCGCGCCAAATTCGAGTGACGCGAACGGCCCACAATACACTGCGCCATCGCAGTGTAATCCCGGCGCTGTGATTGGCCAAGCATGCACTGTGACCCTGCATGCTTGGCCAATCACAGCGCCGGCAGCGAGGAGAGCAATGATTGGCCACAGGCAGGATGCCTGTGGCCAATTATAGCTGAGGGGGTTTAGTACACGCTCCACACTATAAAAGGCCGCCAGCGCGGCGGCCTTGTGTAGTGTGTTCCGGAGCAGGGAAAGTGAAGGATAGGCAGGGACAGTGTCAAATCGTGTCAAATCTATTCTTTGCTAAACCTTGTGTGTAGGGACAGAGAAGGATAGGCAGGGAGAGTGTCAGTGTCATATTCTTTGCTAAACCTTGTGTGTAGTGAGAGAGAATGATAGGCAGGGAGAGTGTCAGTGTCATATACTTTGATAAACCTTGTGTGCAGGGAGAGAGAAGGATAGGCAGGGAACAGTGTCAGTGTCATATTCTTTGCTAAACCTTGTGTGCAGGGAGAGAGAAGGATAGGCAGGGAGAGTGTCAGTGTCATATACTTTGATAAACCTTGTGTGCAGGGAGAGAGAAGGATAGGCAGGGGACAGTGTCAGTGTCATTGTTGCTAAGCCTCCTGCACATTATACACCTGAAGTTAGCCCGTATTGCTGCTTTTTCCTGGTGTGTTACACCAACAGGATTTTGCGGCACTTACAGCGGGCGGAGTGTACCTCCTGACCATATTACACCTTAACTTAGCCTGTATTGCTGCTTTTTCCTGGTGTGTTACACCAACAGGATTTTGCGGCACTTACAGCGGGCGGAGTGTACCTCCTGACCATATTACACCTTAACTTAGCCTGTATTGCTGCTTTTTCCTGGTGTGTTACACAAACAGGATTTTGCGGCACTTACAGCGGGCGGAGTGTGCCTCCTGACCATATTACACCTTAACTTAGCCTGTATTGCTGCTTTTTCCTGGTGTGTTACACAAACAGGATTTTGCGGCACTTACAGCGGGCGGAGTGTGCCTCCTGACCATATTACACCTTAACTTAGCCTGTATTGCTGCTTTTTCCTGGTGTGTTACACAAACAGGATTTTGCGGCACTTACAGCGGGCGGAGTGTGCCTCCTGACCATATTACACCTTAACTTAGCCTGTATTGCTGCTTTTTCCTGGTGTGTTACACAAACAGGATTTTGCGGCACTTACAGCGGGCAGAGTGTGCCTCCTGACCATATTACACCTTAACTTAGCCTGTATTGCTGCTTTTTCCTGGTGTGTTACACAAACAGGATTTTGCGGCACTTACAGCGGGCGGAGTGTGCCTCCTGACCATATTACACCTTAACTTAGCCTGTATTGCTGCTTTTTCCTGGTGGGTTACACCAACAGGATTTTGCGGCACTTACAACGGGTGGAGTGTGCCTGTCATGGATATGCATTAATGTCTGTCTGCCATCTTACCTTCCTCCTCATGTGTTCATCTAGAGACCAGACCTCCTTCACCTGGCTTCCTTTATAATCTCCTCCCAGCCTGACTCCACCCCAGGCCCTATCACTGAACACTATATTAACCTGTGCACTGCAAGCCTGCTTTGCTGATCAACGTGTTTGTTAGGCATTGTGTGTTTGGGTTCCTGCCTGCCGTGTGCTACGTCTGTCTCTCTGTTACGTTATTGGCTTGTCCCCGACCATCCCTGTCTGCTCGTGACCCTTGACCTTCGGCTCGTTCTTCGTTATCCTTGTCTGCTTGTGGCCCCTGACCTTCGGCTTGTTATTCGGTTCTCTCTATCGTGTGCTGCTGCTTCCCCTTATCCTACGGGGCGTGAGCTAGGAAACTCCAGGGGCCGCGACCTGGTCCCAGCCTGCAGCGTAACATCCTCACCACTAGAGGCCCTGGAGAAGACCAGCTGGGTCTTAGACTCCGCGCCCTGGGGAATCTTGGCTCTCGCTTCCGTTGGGATCCCGGTTGTGCTCCTCTGGTCCCGCTTTCCACAACCACCCAGTTTCCTATCCACAGAAGCCAGCCATAGGGTTCACTACCTCGCGGTGCACTCCTGTCCCCCTACGGTGTGCATCTGTCACCTGGCCACAGGTGACCCTGACAGTTTGATCAGCCATGAACCCGGCTGACATCCCGCTTCCCGCGGATGATCCATTGCAGGGCATAGTTCGCAGACTTGAGACCCAGGAATCAAATCAGACCCAGGTGATGCGATTCCTCCAGGATCTGGCTTCTCGATTCGAGCAGCTTCAGGTCTCCTTGGGAACCCCGAATCCGCAACCCCAAGTACAACCAGCGGCTGTACCTATCGCACCAGTCGCAGCCTCACACTCACTAAGATTGCCAGCTCCGTTCCGTTTCTCTGGGGACTCCAAGGCCTGCAGGGGGTTTCTCAGCCAATGCACTATTCATTTTGAGCTTCAGCCTCAAAGCTTCCTATCTGACCGGGCTAAGGTAGCCTATATCATTTCCCTCCTCTCCGGTGAAGCTTTGGCCTGGGCTGCCCCCCTGTGGGAGAGGAACGATCCGGTGGTTTCCAGTCTGTCCGAATTCTTGAAGCTCTTTCGTAATATCTTCGAAGAGCCGGCTCGGGCTTCTTCAGCGGCTAGTGCTGTCTTACGTCTTCGCCAAGAATCTAGTTCAGTGGGGCAATATGCTCTTCAGTTCCGTATCCACACAGCTGAATTGAGCTGGAATAATGAGGCCCTGGTCGCTACCTTTTTACATGGCCTCTCTGACCGAGTGAAAGACGAATTAGCGGGAAGAGCCATTCCCGTCGGTCTGGACGATGTAATTTCATTATGCAACCAGATCGACATTCGTTTTCAAGAGAGGTCCTTAGAAAAAAGACGCCAGCACTCTCTGGGTCCTAGCCAGTCTGAGCTCCCCTCCCTTCATTCCGTGGAGCATCCTCTTCCTGCTGAAGAACCTATGCAGCTGGGCCGGACCAGACTAACCCCCGAAGAACGTGCTAGGCGCAGAACTCTGGGCTTGTGCCTCTATTGTGGGGGCAAGGGTCATTTT
The DNA here is from genome assembly GCA_029206835.1 of Rana muscosa. Classification (NCBI taxonomy): domain Eukaryota; kingdom Metazoa; phylum Chordata; class Amphibia; order Anura; family Ranidae; genus Rana; species Rana muscosa. The sequence continues at coordinate 210,899,064 of CM055126.1, forward strand.
CGTGACTCCTGCTCGCTTCGTCCGGGAAACGCTCGGGTCTAATACATTTGGAAGGTGGAGTATTGGACCCAGAAACATCACCTTCTCGCCTGCTCTTGCCGGTGTCCCTTCATGTAGGCACTTCTCCTCAGTCAACCCTTGCATACCTGGATTCCGGGGCTGCCGGCAATTTCATGGATTGGAGAACTGCTTCTTCTATGAAGCTTACCCTTTCACCTCTCACTACCCCATTGGTAGTCTCGGCAATTGATGGCACTGTTCTCCCAGGGGGCCCTATTCGCTTCCAGACGCTACCCATTAGGATGTCGGTAGGGATTCTCCACCAGGAGTGGATATCCTTTCTTATTCTACCCAAGGCCTCTACCCCAGTTGTATTGGGCCTCCCTTGGCTACAGCTCCACTCTCCACATGTGGACTGGGTCTCTGGGCAGATCCTGGCCTGGGGTTCCTCATGTTTCTCGTCGTGTCTTCTCAAGGTGACCCCCAAGGAGAGTCTTCCGGTTGCTGCCACTTCTGTTTCTTCTGATCTTCCCGCCGCATACAGCGATTACCGGGATGTGTTCTGTAAAAAATCAGCTGAGGTGCTTCCTCCCCACAGGTCTTTTGACTGTGCTATTGATCTTGTCCCCGGAGCAACTCTACCCAGGGGTCGTACCTACCCTCTGTCCATCCCAGAGACCCAGGCCATGTCGGAGTATGTAGCAGAGAATCTGGAGAGAGGGTTCATCCGGAAATCCTCATCGCCTGCAGGGGCAGGGTTCTTTTTTGTTGCCAAAAAGGATGGTACCTTAAGACCCTGCATCGATTATCGGGGTTTAAATGCGGTTACTATTAAAAATCGATACCCCTTACCCTTAATATCTGAGCTATTCGATAGGTTGAAGGGTGCCTCCATTTTCACCAAGTTGGATCTCAGAGGCGCGTACAATCTCATTCGAATACGGGAGGGTGACGAATGGAAGACTGCATTTAACACTAGAGACGGGCATTACGAATATCTGGTGATGCCTTTTGGTCTGTGTAATGCTTCAGCCGTGTTTCAAAACTTTGTCAATGAAATCTTCAGAGATCTGCTGTACCAGTTTGTTGTCATCTATCTGGATGACATTCTGATCTTTTCTGAAAATCTGCTCGTCCACAGAAACCATGTCCGCACTGTACTTCAACGTCTTAGAGAGAACAATCTCTATGCCAAGCTGGAGAAATGTTCCTTTGAATGTTCTGAGGTCCTGTTTTTGGGGTGCTTTGTCTCATGTTCGGGGCTTCGTATGGACCCTGGGAAGGTCTTGGCTATCACCAACTGGCCTCTTCCTGCTAGCCTCAAGGCCACACAGCGCTTTCTTGGCTTCACTAATTATTATAGGCAGTTCATAAGGAATTACTCTTCCATTGCCGCGCCTATTATCGCTTTGACCAAGAAGGGTGTGAATGCCAGAGACTGGCCTCCCGAAGCTGTCTCTGCATTTCACAACCTGAAACAGGCCTTTGTTTCTGGCCCCCTCTTGAGGAGACCAAATCCTGGGAATGCATTTTTTATTGAAGTGGACGCTTCCCCAATGGGGGTGGGAGCTGTGCTTCTTCAAATCTTTGAGAAGAGACGCCAACCATGTGCGTTCTTCTCCAAAAAAATTTCTCAGGCAGAGAGGAATTATGCCATCGGTGATCGGGAACTTCTCGCAATTAAATTGGCGTTAGAGGAGTGGCGTCATCTCTTGGAGGGTTCCCCTCACTCCATAACGATCTTTACCGATCACAAGAATTTACAGTATCTACAGAATGCTAAACGTCTGAATCCTAGACAGGCCAGGTGGAGTCTCTTCTTTGCCCGTTTTAATTTCACGATTACCTACAAACCTGGTTCCTGCAACGGTCGGGCTGATGCGCTCTCTAGGTCATTTGACACTTTGGACGAGGAGTCCGCCCCTGAACCTGAGCCGATCATTCCCACCTCATGCATTGTTGCCCACTCTACCACCCTGAAGTCTAAAATTCCGCCTGGTAAGACCTTTGTCCCCACTGGGCTAAGAGCTAAGATCCTTCGTTGGGGACATGATTCCAAGGTGGCAGGGCATTCTGGATTCCTCCGATCCTTCCTACTCATCAGTCGTCACTACTGGTGGCCTAATCTCCGCTCAGACGTCAAAGACTACGTTAAAGCTTGTCATGTCTGTGCTCAGTCCAAATCCTCCACACAAGCTCCTGCTGGTCTCCTCATGCCCTTGCCTATTCCTAAGGAACCCTGGGCCCATATTGCCATGGATTTTATCACCGATCTCCCACTGTCTGAGAATAATACAGTCATTTGGGTGGTAATCGATCGATTCTCCAAGATGGCTCATTTTGTTCCTCTTCCTGGTCTTCCTTCTGCCCCTGCCTTGGTTCCCATTTTCATTCGAGAAATTCTCCGCCTACATGGGGTCCCTTCTCATATTGTTTCCGACAGGGGAGTCCAATTCACGTCTCGTTTTTGGAGAGCCTTTTGCAAATCCCTCAATATTGTCTTGGATTTTTCTTCTTCTTACCATCCCCAATCCAATGGACAGACTGAGAGGGTTAATCAGGAGTTAGAGGTCTTTCTTCGCACCTTTGTGTCTTCTCACCATGACGATTGGTCCTCTCTACTCCCGTGGGCAGAATTCTCCCATAACAATCATGTGAATACCAGTTCGCAGAAGACACCCTTTTTCACAGTTTATGGAAAACACCCTCAACTTCCTCTTCCTATGATCTGTTCTCCAGACATTCCAGCTTTGGCTTCGGTTCAGGAGTCTCTCAATTCCGTTTGGGGTCACGTTCATGATTCCCTCCGGGCAGCTGCTGAAAAATTCAAAGGCTTTGCCGACCGCCGCAGGCGTAAACCGCCTTCTCTTCAGCCAGGGGACAAAGTCTGGCTCTCTACCAGGAACATCAAGCTCCGAGTTCCTTCTCTGAAGTTTGCTCCACGATTCATCGGTCCATACACGGTAACTGCTAAACTGAATCCGGTTTGTTTCAAACTCCAGATTCCTAAGAGCCTTAAAATCACTAACTCCTTTCATGTTGCTCTTCTAAAGCCTTTAGTCCTCAATAAATTCTCTCGTCCTCTTCCTACCGTGGCGCCTGTCTCTGAGGATAATCAGGAGTACGAGATCAGTCAAATTCTGGACTCCCGACTCTGTAAAGGCGTTCTTCAGTACCTCGTTCATTGGAAAGGGTTTGGTCCTGAGGAGAGGTCTTGGATCACTGCATCTGAGGTCTTTGCACCTCGTCTGTTAAAGGAGTTTCATCTGAAGTTTCCCTCTAAACCTGGGCCCAGGCGGGGAAGGGGGAGGCCTCGTAAGAGGGAGGGTACTGTCATGGATATGCATTAATGTCTGTCTGCCATCTTACCTTCCTCCTCATGTGTTCATCTAGAGACCAGACCTCCTTCACCTGGCTTCCTTTATAATCTCCTCCCAGCCTGACTCCACCCCAGGCCCTATCACTGAACACTATATTAACCTGTGCACTGCAAGCCTGCTTTGCTGATCAACGTGTTTGTTAGGCATTGTGTGTTTGGGTTCCTGCCTGCCGTGTGCTACGTCTGTCTCTCTGTTACGTTATTGGCTTGTCCCCGACCATCCCTGTCTGCTCGTGACCCTTGACCTTCGGCTCGTTCTTCGTTATCCTTGTCTGCTTGTGGCCCCTGACCTTCGGCTTGTTATTCGGTTCTCTCTATCGTGTGCTGCTGCTTCCCCTTATCCTACGGGGCGTGAGCTAGGAAACTCCAGGGGCCGCGACCTGGTCCCAGCCTGCAGCGTAACATCCTCACCACTAGAGGCCCTGGAGAAGACCAGCTGGGTCTTAGACTCCGCGCCCTGGGGAATCTTGGCTCTCGCTTCCGTTGGGATCCCGGTTGTGCTCCTCTGGTCCCGCTTTCCACAACCACCCAGTTTCCTATCCACAGAAGCCAGCCATAGGGTTCACTACCTCGCGGTGCACTCCTGTCCCCCTACAGTGTGCATCTGTCACCTGGCCACAGGTGACCCTGACAGTGCCTCCTGACCATATTACACCTTAACTTAGCCTGTATTGCTGCTTTTTCCTGGTGTGTTACACAAACAGGATTTTGCGGCACTTACAGCGGGCGGAGTGTGCCTCCTGACCATATTACACCTTAACTTAGCCTGTATTGCTGCTATTCCCATTTCCCTGCAGGCCATTAGAATGTCTGGAAGGCAAACAAGGAGAGGCAGACAGTCAGGAGCCAAAAAAAGAGAGCAAGCAGGCTCTGTGTCTAGAGACAACAGTGCTGGTCGTGGACGCGGTGCATCGCCATCAGCACGTGGCCATGGGACACGCTTGTCCTTCTTTTCGGCAGCTGGACGTGTTGAGCCGCATCATGCCGAAGACTTGGTAGAGTGGATGGCCAAGCCCTCCTCATCCTCCTCATCCTCTCTCACCCAGGCTCAGGGTACTGGCAAAGCAGCTGCCAAAGCGTCCTCTTCCCTCGTATCAATGTCATCATCAGTCACTCCTTCCCTAGACCAACCATGTCCTCCTGAGGAGTCCCCCGAACTGTATGAGCACAGTGTTGGGTACATGCTCCAGGAGGATGCCCAGCGTTTCGAAGGGTCTGATGATGATACCCAGCTAGAGGAAGGCAGTAGCGTGAGAGCAGAGAGAGGGAATGCTCAAGAAGGACACCAATCTGGCAGTCATGTTCCAGCAGCTGCAGCATACTGCCAGATTGGCTCCAGTGATGAGGAGGGAGGGGATGATGAGGTCACTGACTCCACGTGGGTGCCTAATAGGAGAGAGGAGGAGGAGGAGGAGGCACATTTCCAACGAGGCAGGATGCCCTCGGGGGGCCAGCGTAAGGGCGGCACACCGACGGAATCACACCGCAGAGCTCCGCCTGTGCAGGGCGCTGCCTCTGCCCGTTATTCAAAAAGTTCTTTGGTGTGGGCCTTTTTTGAGTCGAGTGCATCAGATCGCACAGCTGCTGTTTGCAACATATGTCTCAAGCGTATATCGCGTGGCCAAAACATCACCCGCTTGGGCACCACATGCTTGACCAGACATATGTTGACCTGCCATGCAGCTCGTTGGCAAGCCTACCTTAAAGACCCACACCAAAGAACAAAGCTGACCTCTTCTTGCACCGCATCAGCTGGGATCTCCAACCCCACTATACCTTCAGTCCTCTCTGAAACCTGCTCTGAGAGGAATGAAGGTGTAGAATTAGGTGTGTCACAGCCAAGTACTTGCGGGCACTCTGCTAGCAGTACACCAACGTCCGATTCTAGCAGGCAAATTTCCCTGCCCCAGCTGCTGGACCGTCGAAAGAAGTTCACTCCCAGCCATCCACATGCCCAGCAGTTGAATGCTAGCTTGGCTAAATTGCTAGTGCTTCAACTGCTGCCTTTTCAGTTGGTAGACTCGGCCCCCTTCCGTGAGTTTGTGCAATGTGCGGTTCCTCAGTGGCAGGTTCCCAAACGCCACTTTTTCTCATGGAAGGCGATTCCGGCTCTCTACCGGCATGTGGAAGGCAATGTCTTGGCCTTGCTGGACAGGGCGCTCAGCGGTAAGGTGCATATTACCGCTGACTCATGGTCCAGCAGGCATGGACAGGGACGTTACCTTTCTTTCACGGCCCATTGGGTCACTCTTTTGGCAGCTGGGAAGGATGCAGGACAAGGTGCAGTAGTGTTGGAGGTTGTTCCACCGCCACGCCTCCAAAATGCTACTACTGTTTGTGACACACCTCTGTCCTCCACCCCCTCCTCTTCTTCTTCCTCCGTGGCCTCTTCCTGTGCTTTGTCCTCGGAACCAGCGGTGCTCCGTAGGCGTTCAAGGGGCTACGCAAGTACGCAGGCAAAAAGATGCCATGCCGTGCTTGCGCTGGTGTGTTAGGGGGACAGGAGCCACACTGGGGCAGAGGTTCTGTCTGCTCTGCAGGGGCAGGCCGAGAGGTGGTTGACGCCACGCCAGCTTAAGCCAGGAATGGTAGTTTGCGACAATGGCACTGTCATAGAAATCCTGTCAGCTACAGGATTCCTGGACTTCCTGATTCCGAATCTCGGGTACGTCCACGCGCGCGGGCACGCGCGCGCGCGATGGCGAGCACGTGCGCGCGCACGCGCTTAGCGGGGGTGCGCGCACGCTCCACAAAGCGCGCCAGAAGAGCTATTTAAACATGCCTGTGACAGACAGTCCCTGCTGTCTGCTCTACAGCGTGTAGTACCCAAAGAGACCTGATTCGTGTATTTACCTGTATCCGACCCGGCTTGCCTTGACCCTTCCAGTTTCCTGCCTGCCTCTGACCCCCGGCTTTGTTTGACCAATCTTCTGCCTGATCCTCCAGTACCTTGCCGTCAGCCAATGCTACCGACCCGGCTTGTCCGACCAATCTCTCCAGTTGCTGTGTCCTGGTTCCAGTCCAGCCAGTCTCTTCAGTTCCAGTCCAGTTGCTGTGTTCCTGGTTCCGGTTCAGCCTGCCATACTTCCTGGGTGCCTGGATCCGTCCCAGTCTTCAGACTCTACTCTACCTTGATCCATCCTGCCAGGCACTCGTACCCCTTCTACCTCCGTGCCTCCTGTCTTCAGTACCAGGGGCCGCCGGTGGAAGCCGTAAGAGAGGCCTCCCTTTGCAGATCCGGGCTCGTCACCGTCAGGTACGTGACAGTAGCAGACAGCCATGTCTGAGCCCGGGCAGGGAGCCTCACCTATGGAGGAACTCTGTCGGCACCTGGCAGGTTTGTCTGAAGCAGTCAAGAGTCTTCAACAAGGATACACCCGCTTGGAAGAACAAGTGCGGGTCCTCACCAATCCCTCTGCCATCCAAGAGGGGCCCCACGCCTCTGCTTCCACAGCCGGAACAAGTTCCTCACCCACAGTGGTCATGCTTCCTCCTGAACCTAAGGTTCCTACACCCGAAAGATTTTCCGGGGATCGGAGCAAGTTTAGGGCCTTCCGGAATTCGTGTGAACTGTATTTTGCCCTACAGCCCCGTACCTTTTCTCTAGAGGCCACCAAGGTGGGCTTTGTGGTCTCTTTGCTCGCTGGAGACCCTCAGAGCTGGGCCCACCGTCTCTTTGAACAGAAGGATGTATCACTAAACAACCTCGCTGCTTTTTTCGATGCCCTGGCCCAGCTATACGAAGATCCCCAACTCTCAGTAACCGCAGAAGCCGCCTTGCGTTCCCTTCAACAAGGACGCAGACCAGCGGAGGACTATGTGGCAGAATTCAGGCGGTGGAGTGCGGATACCAATTGGAATGATGCCGCCCTCCTCCATCAGTTTCGCTTAGGACTTTCCGATTCCTTGAAGGACGAGCTAGCTAGAGTTGGTGTACCACAGACACTCAACCTGTTGATTGATCTAACCATCCAGATTGACCGACGTCTGAGGGAACGGAGGGCTGAGAGGACCACTGGCTTCTCCCGCCCAACCTGGATGCTTCCTCGGGCTCCTAGTCACCTGTACTCGGCTCCTGCTACACCTCCAACTCCCACATCTGACACGCCTGAACCAATGCAGCTCGGGCTCCTTCGTCCATCCCTCGCTCCTGAGGAACGCCAGCGCCGCCGAATAAATAATCTGTGCCTGTACTGCGGGGACCCCGGACATTTCGTTAGAACCTGTCCCCTGAAGCTTCGTAAGTTTCTTTCAGTTTCTTCTAACATGACTAACCTACAAGCCAAAACCACATCTCACCTTGCCCTCTCTGTTTCATTACAGCTCCCAGGAAGGACTTTGCAAGTACCCGCCATTATTGATTCCGGAGCATGCAGCTGCTTTATGGACTCAGCCTTTGCCATTAAACACCAAATTCCCCTTCGTACCAAGACCCACGGACTTCGTGTCCATCTGGCTGATGGTTCCGTCATTAAGTCCGGACCTGTGACCCAGGAGACCACTCCTATACCCGCTACCATCTTTACCACCTCTGGAACCCACCAAGAATGCTTGTGTCTGGACATCATCTCTTCCCCGTTGTTTCCCTTGATCCTTGGTATGCCTTGGTTACAAGCCCACAATCCCACTATCAACTGGACTACGGGAATAGTTGCCTTTCCTTCTTCCTATTGCCAACAGTCCTGCGGCTCATATAAACCTCCTGGGCCGGCCTCGTTACTATGCATTGACACCGAAGATGGCACCCGTCAATCCATCCCAGAAGTTTACCACGACTTTCTTGACGTATTTAGTAAACAAAAGGCAGAGACTCTACCACCCCATCGGGCCTACGATTGCCCCATCGACCTACTTCCTGGAGCAAAGATTCCGTTCGGTAGAGTCTTCCCTTTAACGGAGGTGGAACAAGGGGCTTTAAAAAATTATGTTGATGAGAACTTGCAAAAAGGGTTCATCCGCCCTTCCACATCCCCAGCGGGCGCAGGCATCTTTTTTGTAGAGAAAAAGGACCACACCCTTCGACCTTGTGTGGATTACCGGGAATTGAATAAAATTACAGTAAAAAATCGCTACCCTCTCCCCCTGGTACCAGAGTTATTTCAGAGACTAGGTACTGCCACCATCTTTACCAAACTTGACCTCCGCGGAGCCTACAACTTGATCCGTATCAAAGAAGGTGACGAATGGAAGACCGCCTTCCGTACCCGGTATGGACATTTTGAGTACTTGGTAATGCCATTCGGGTTGTGTAACGCCCCTGCCACTTTCCAGTATTTTATCAACGATGTTCTACGGGACTTCCTAGACCTCTTTGTTATTGTTTATCTTGATGATATCTTAATTTTTTCTTCCTCCCTTGATTCTCATCGCAGACATGTCAAAAATGTGTTGGGTCGGCTCCGCCAGCATGGCCTGTATGCGAAGGCCGAAAAATGCGAGTTCGAGCAAGAGAGTATATCATTTCTGGGGTTAATCATTTCCAGCGAGGGCATCAAGATGGATCCTCAAAAGATTACCGCAATCCTGGACTGGCCAGAACCGGTGGACAAGAAGGGAATCCAACGTTTCGTTGGATTCGCCAACTTCTACCGCAAGTTCATCAGGGGGTTTTCAGCTATTATCGCACCCATTACTCAACTCACCAAGCAAGGAACACGTTTTCACTGGTCTCCTGAAGCCCAAGAAGCTTTTGAACGCCTGAAGGCCCTATTTACCTCAGCCTCTATCTTGAAACACCCAGACTCCTCACTACCATTCGTACTTGAGGTAGACGCCTCCGAAATAGCAGTAGGAGCAATACTGTCCCAAAGACAGGGAGTCAAAGCCTTGCTCCACCCAGTAGCCTTCTTCTCCCGCAAGCTTTCTGCAGCAGAGAGGAACTACGACGTGGGGGATCGGGAGCTACTAGCGATCAAGTCTGCACTAGAAGAATGGCGGTACCTGCTGGAGGGCGCGGCTCATCCGATCCTAATATTCACTGACCACAAGAACCTGGAGTACCTGAAAGCCGCGAGAAGATTGAATCCACGACAAGCCAGGTGGGCACTCTTCTTCTCCCGGTTCTCTTTTCATGTTACTTATCGTCCTGGAGCCAAGAATATTAAGCCTGACGCCCTGTCTCGGATGTTCCATAAGTCCAAGGAGACTTCTCCGCCTGATACCATCCTTGCCCCCGGAAATTTCCTTCTTCTACAGGAGAACCTGTTCACTCAAATCAAACAAGCTTCCACCGGGCAGAGACAGTTCTCCGAGCCGGAATTGCAGGTTAAGGATGGACTATTGTGGTACCAAGACAGAATCTACGTACCTGAGAAACTAAGAGTAACCGCATTAGAACTCTGCCACGACCACGCCCTGGCCGGGCATTTTGGCGTTGCCAAGACCACTGACCTGGTACAGCGCACCTTCTGGTGGCCTCGAGTACGTGAAGACTGTAGGAGGTTTGTAGATTCTTGTACAACTTGTACCCGAAACAAGGGTTCCAGATCCAAGGCCTGGGGACTACTAAAACCCTTACCCGTTCCAGATAGGCCCTGGAGAATGTTGTCCATCGACTTCATTGTCGAGTTACCCCCGGCCGAGAACCATTCCACCATCTTCGTTATTGTGGACCGTCTGTCCAAGATGGCACACTTCATCCCTATGAAAGGGACTCCCTCCGCTCCTGAAACCGCACAGGTATTCATCAGAGAAATAGTCAGACTCCACGGGGTACCAGCCAATATTGTTTCCGATCGCGGGGTTCAATTTACCTCTCGATTCTGGAGATCCCTTTGCAAAACCTTGAAAATCGAATTATCGTTTTCCTCTGCTTACCATCCACAGACCAACGGACAGACGGAGAGAACGAGTCAGACGCTCGAGCAATACCTGCGATGCTTCTCCTCTTTTGCTCAGGACAACTGGGTTTCCCTACTTCCGTTGGCCGAGTTTGCGTATAACAATTCCATCCACTCCGCTACCTGCCAGACTCCTTTCTTTGCAAACTATGGTTTTCATCCTACTTTTCTGCCTAACTCCCTTCCTGAGTGTCCTGTACCTGCAGTCCAGGAAAAGTTAAATTTTTTCTCGGTCAATAACCAGCTTTTACAAGAGACCATGACCAAGACTCAAGAACGCAACAAGACAATTTATGACAAGAAGAGACGGGGTGAATTAGTGTTGGTACCCGGCGACCAAGTATGGCTATCTACCACAAACCTAAGAATGGCATGCCCTTCTAAAAAACTGGGCCCCAAATTTTTAGGTCCATTCCCTGTTAAGAGGAAAATTAATGAAGTAGCTTATGAATTGGAACTTCCTGACTCTCTTAGAATCCATCCAGTTTTTCATGTCTCTCTCCTAAAACCCACAGTCTCTAATCCGTTTCCAGATCGGAAGCCGGATCACCCTGATCCGATCATTATTGACGGTGAGCAGGAATTCGAAGTAGAAGCTATCATGGACTTCAGGAGAAGAAATAACCAGAACCAATTCCTAATTAAATGGAAGGGCTAAGGACCCGAGGAAAACTCATGGGAACCCGAGGAGAATATCCATGCCAGGAGTTTGATACAGGCTTTCAAAAGGACTCACCCTGGAAGGTTCACCCGGCTGGGCATCCGGAGGCTGCCCCTTGGGGGGGGGCAATGTCATAGAAATCCTGTCAGCTACAGGATTCCTGGACTTCCTGATTCCGAATCTCGGGTACGTCCACGCGCACGGGCACGCGCGCGCGCGATGGCGAGCACGTGCGCGCGCACGCGCTTAGCGGGGGCGCGCGCACGCTCCACAAAGCGCGCCAGAAGAGCTATTTAAACATGCCTGTGACAGACAGTCCCTGCTGTCTGCTCTACAGCGTGTAGTACCCAAAGAGACCTGATTCGTGTATTTACCTGTATCCGACCCGGCTTGCCTTGACCCTTCCAGTTTCCTGCCTGCCTCTGACCCCCGGCTTTGTTTGACCAATCTTCTGCCTGATCCTCCAGTACCTTGCCGTCAGCCAATGCTACCGACCCGGCTTGTCCGACCAATCTCTCCAGTTGCTGTGTCCTGGTTCCAGTCCAGCCAGTCTCTTCAGTTCCAGTCCAGTTGCTGTGTTCCTGGTTCCGGTTCAGCCTGCCATACTTCCTGGGTGCCTGGATCCGTCCCAGTCTTCAGACTCTACTCTACCTTGATCCATCCTGCCAGGCACTCGTACCCCTTCTACCTCCGTGCCTCCTGTCTTCAGTACCAGGGGCCGCCGGTGGAAGCCGTAAGAGAGGCCTCCCTCTGCAGATCCGGGCTCGTCACCGTCAGGTACGTGACAGGCACAAACCTCCTCTCCGCTCTCCGACAGGGACAACTGACCCATGTGCCCTGTGTGGCTCACGTCCTTAACCTGGTGGTGCAGCGGTTCTTGGGCAGGTATCCGGGCTTACAGGATGTCCTGAGGCAGGCCAGGAAAGTCTGTGTGCATTTCCGCAGATCTTATAATGCCAGTGCTCGCCTGGCTGAGCTGCAAAAGGAGTTGAACCTGCCCAAGAACCGCCTTATATGTGACATACCCACCAGGTGGAACTCAACGTTGGCCATGCTGCAGCGGCTGCACACGCAGCAGAGGGCCATCAATGAGTACCTGTGCGACTACGGCACCAGGACAGGGTCAGGGGAGCTCGGGTTTTTTTCACCACGCCAGTGGGGCATGATCAGGGATGCATGCACTGTCCTGGCACCATTTGAGGAGGCCACGAGGATGGTGAGCAGTGACAGTGCATGCATCAGTGACACTGTACCTCTTGTCCACCTGTTGAAACATACGCTGCGTGGAATAATGGACAGGGCACTTGAGGCAGAACAGAGGCAGGAAGAGGAGGACTTCCTTGCCTCTCAAGGCCCCCTTTACCCAGACAGTGTTCCTTCTGTCCCACCCATCGCACAGGAAGAAGAGGAGGAGGAGGATTGTGTCAGCATGGAGGTGGAGCCTGGCACTCAGCATCATCAGCAGCAGTCTTTTAGGGATGATTTACAGTCCCAAGAAACCAGTGAACTTGTACGTGGCTGGGAGGAGGTGGCTGTGGATCATGTCGTCCTTAGTGACCCAGAGGACTCCGGACTGAATGCCTCAGCTAACCTACGCTGCATGGCCTCCCTGATCCTGCAAAGTCTGCGGAAGGATCCTCGTATTCTTCGGATCAAGGAGAGGGACCATTACTGGCTGGCCACTCTCCTTGATCCACGGTACAAGGATAAGGTTGCGGACCTTATCTTACCATCGCAGAGGGAGCACAGGATGAGACAACTCCGGGAGGCCTTGCAGAAAGGTCTGTGCAACGCGTTCCCAGAGACTGGGAGGTTACAAACTCCTGGTCCTGGACAACGAGTTGCTGAGGCTTCGGTCAGTCAAAGAAGGAGCGGTGGGGAAGGTGGCCGTCTGACCGAAGCGTTCAGACAATTCTTTAGTCCGCAGCCCCAAGGTATGATCGGTTCCAGCAACCATCGCCAGCGTCTGATATACATGGTGCAGGAATACCTAGGGGCAAGGTCAGACTTGGACACCTTCCCCACCGAAAATCCTCTGGCTTACTGGGTCTTGAGGATGGATCACTGGCCAGAGCTTGCACAGTATGCAATTGAGCTACTGGCCTGTCCTGCATCCAGCGTTCTTTCAGAACGCACATTCAGTGCTGCTGGAGGATTTGTCACGGATCACAGGGTGCGCCTGTCCACCGACTCTGTTGATCGACTGACCTTCATAAAGATGAACCAGTCTTGGATCACCACCAGCTACCAAACACCTGAAGCTGATATAACAGACTAATTTATTTTCAAATGTCACATCCCTTCAAGACTGATGCTGGTGCTGAGAGACTGTCCTGTTATGTTGACTGACTATCCTCCTCCTCCTCAATGATCCGATTGACGATGATAGCTTGGAAGAACATTTTTGTTTCTGGGTGCCGCCTTCAGTGGCTAAGGCCCAATTTTTCAGCCCCTGTTTAACAGGGGTGTGTTATTACAATTTTTTATGCAATGCTTTGCAGCAGGGCTCATTCCTGCACTCCAACTAGAGTATCTGGGAGTGGTTGCAGTGTCGTGGCACCAGCACCAGTGGTTAAGGCCCAATTTTTCAGCCCCTGTTTAACAGGGGCGTGTAATTGCAATTTTTGATGCAATACTTTGCAACAGGGCTCATTGCTGTGCTCCAAGTACAGTATCTGTGAGGGGTTGCAGTGTTGTGGCACCAGTGCCTAAGGCTCAATTTTTCTGCCCCTGTTTAACAGGGGCATGTAATTACAATTCTTGATCTAATAATTCACAGCAGGGCCCATTCCTGCGCCCACCAAGACTAACTGTGAGGCCTTACAGTGTTGTGTCAACACCACCACCACCACCAAAGGCCCAATTTTTCAGCCCCTGTTCAACAGGGGCATGCAATTACAATTCTTGATCTAATAATTCACAGCAGGGCCCATTCATGTGCCCACCAAGAGTAACTGTGAGGGCTCACAGTGTTGTGGCAACACCAACATGTAAGGGGCAAATTTCAGCTGAGTATATACGGCAGGCCCCTACTTTCAAACATCCAACTTACAAAGGACTCCTCCTTGCAAACGGAAGGATACAACAGGAAGTGAGAGGAAATCTACCCCTAGGAAGGCAAATTCTCTCCTGTAAGAGTTAATATGGGAAAAAAAGTGTCTCCTCTCCACTGATTCTTTATCACCAATTCTTGTTTCAATAAAAACCCCAAATTTTCAAAAAACATTTGTCATTAGGACGGAAAGTGAGGTGAACTGTTCTGAACAGGTGCACACTGCACAGACAGCAAAACAAATGTTACAGGGGTGATAACCCTTCCCTATGTTTTCCAAAAAGCTTAAAAATATATTTTTTGGCTGGAGCTACACTTAAACAATGTACCTGTTCAAAATTACAAACAGATTCTACATAAGAACAAACCTGCAGTCCCTGTCTTGTAAGCACCGCCTGTATACGGCTGTTCAGAGTATATAGGGCCTTTTTTATTTTGTGTGCGGGGTTACCCTTAACATCCATACAAGACCCAAAGGGGCTGGTAATGGGCTGGGGTGGGGGGGGGGGTGTGATGGGGTAGCTATGCCATTTTTCTTAAAGATTTTCATCCATATTACCGGGACCAGACATTACATTAAAGCCGCAAGCAGTTTATTAAATGGCTTTTTTTCCTTTAGAAATGTAATTTTGTGCAGGGACAGTTCTAAACACGGGAAACAAGTGGCACTTCACAGGCATACTTTAGACACCCCCCAGGTACGATATTTAAAGGAATATTTGACTTTTTTTTTTTCACTTTATGCATCATTAAAATGACTGCTCCAGAAAAACGGCCGTTTTTAAAACTTATTTTTGCATTGATACATGTCCCCTGGTGCAGAACCCGGGTTCCCAAAGCCTGTTTTAGGACAATAACATGCATAATAGTCGTTATAATTAGCACTTTAGATTTTGAACGTTCGCATCCATTGTATTTAATAGGGTTCTAAAGTTCGTGCGAACTTTCGGTCCGTTCGCGGGTTCTGGTGCGAACCGAACCCGGGGGTGTTCGGCTCATCACTACTGTTGACTTTTAAGAGACATATCAGTCCAAAAGGTCCAGTACTGTTTTCCTTTTTAGGTTTCTACACTGCCATTTTGGATTTGGGAGCTGGCTATCACTTCCTGATGACTTATGCCGCGTACCCACGATCGGAAATTCCGACAAGAAAAGTCAGATGAGAGCTTTTGGTCGGAAATTCCGACCGTGTGTAGGCTCTATCGGAATTTTTCTGTCGGAATTTCCGCCAAGAGCTGGTTCTCAAATTTTCCGACAAGAAAAGTTCTTGGAGGAAATTCCGATCGTGTGTATCCAATTCCGACACACCAAAAACCACGCATGCTCGGAATAAAGTTGACGAATGCTCGGAAGCATTGAACTTTATTTTTCTCGGCTCGTCGTAGTGTTGTACGTCACTGCGTTTTTGACGGTAGGAATTTGGTGTGACCGTGTGTATGCAAGATAAGTTTGAGGCAAAATTCTATCGGAAAAAAATCTACGGTTTTCTTGTTGGATTTTCCGATCGTGTGTACACAGCATTACATTCGGCTCCATACTGCACATGTACAACATTGGCCAGCTGGGGTAGAATAGTCCTGTAATCTCCAGGGATGTATGACGGGAACCCAGGAGGCTGGTCATCTTAGCCTGGACGAGGAATAAAGAAGAGGAAGCAAGTACCTGCTGAGAAAGGTACTTGCTGCCCAAAAAGTTATGCCAAATGTGTAACATGGAGGGGGAAATGTTAGAAGGAGGCTATAGGGAAATTGCAGGTTGAGGTCCAACTGTCATCAGCTAAATATGGAGCTGCCAATGCTGGACTCCTTCTGACAATGCTAGTTACCTGGCATTGTCAGGGCCAGTGTCTGCTCAGTGCAAAAGTATGTACATTTGGTCAACACAAGCTTGCGTCTTTATTTTCTATTCTAAAAAAACTGGTCATCTTTTCTGCTTCCATCTCACGTGTATGGCGAAATTCTTTCCTGTACAATAAGTGCATACTTCTGAAAGCTATATCGCACCTTTATTCTAAGGTAACTGCATCAAAAGCAGCTGTGTGGAAATTCTGCTGATTATTAAATGATACACCGAGAGAATGAATGCTGAGACAATTTTGTACAATCAAGAAGAGAGAAAAAAAATAGGTCTTTTTGTCTTTTTAGGTAATGAAGAAATAAACTGCTTGCTCTGTATTTTCCAGATCTCTTCAGCTCTTTTTATGACTTCTTTTATTACGGCTGAAAAAAAAAAAAAGAACAAAAAAAAAAAAGAACATGTTAATTTTAGTGCCACAGAGCTGCCAGACTCCTCTGAGTTATAAAAGAAGCCGGGAAAGCTCTGAAAGGACTGAACCAGAATTTATTGATGGCAGACTTCTGTAAAACCAGACTTTTGTTTATCGCATGGGGACAAGTGGAGGAAAAGGGCACAGAAATGTGGCTCATATGGAAAGGTCAACACAACTGTATGTACACTATATAACCAAAAGTATTGGGACGCCTGCCTTTACACACACATGAACATTTAATGGCCTCCCAGTCTTAGTCTGTAGGGTTCAATATGGAGTTGGCCCACCCTTTTGCAGCTTTAACAGCTTCAACTCTTCTGGGAAGGCTGTCCACAAGGTTTAGGAGTGTGTCTATGGGAATGTTTGATGACCATTCTTCCAGAAGCGCGCGTTTGTGAGATCAGGCACTGATATTGGACGAGAAGGCCTGGCTCGCAGAGTCTGCTTTAATTCATCCCAAAGGTGTTCTATCGGGTTGAGTTCCTCCACCCCAAACTCGCTCATCCATGTCTTTATGGACCTTGCTTTGTGCACTGGTGGGCAGTCATGTTGGAACAGGAAGGGGTCATCCCCAAACTGTTCCCACAAAGTTGGGAGCATGAAATTGTCTAAAATGTCTTGGTATGCTGACGCCTTAAGAGTTTCATTCACTGGAACTGAGGGGCCAAGCCCAACCCCTGAAAAACAACCCCACACCATAATCCCCCCTCCACCAAATGATATGGACCAGTGCACAAAGCAAGGTCCATAAAGACATGGAGTCCTGACCTCAACCTCATAGAATGCCTTTGGAATGAATTAGAGCGGAGACTGTGAGCCACGCCTTCTCGTCCACATCAGTGCCTGACCTCACAAATGGAAGAATGGTCAAACATTCCCACAGACACGCTCCTAAACCTTGTGGACGGCCTTCCCAGAAGAGTTGAAGCTGTTATAGCTGCAAAGGGTGGGCCAACTCAATATTGAACCCTACGGACTAAGACTGGGATGCCATTAACCACTTTCTACCTGACGGACGTCCTTGACTTTCAGTGGGGATATCTGAATGATGGGTGCAGCTACAGGCACCATTCAGATATCATCTTTTAGAGCCGGCGATTCTGTGCATCGTAAGAATGATCATAATGGCTGTTCCGCCGCTTGATCATTCTTACGGGCGGCTAGAGGGGACATCCCCCTCCCCTCCCGCCGCCCTCCGGTGCTTCTACCGACTCACCGCTGCAATCGGCGAGTCGGAAAACAGATCCGCCAGCCCCGGATGGTAATCACAGAGATTTCCGGCGGACCAGATGGTCGCCGGAGTCTCTATGATCATTCGGAGGCCGGGCGCGATATTACAACGTCACGCCCGGCCTCTGCATTCAAAAAAAACTGCGCCGCCATGGCTGGGAAGCCAGGATCGTTTTTTTATTTTTTATTTCTTTCTCGTACATCACGGGACACAGAGCGACATAGTCATTACTAATGGGTTATATAGTTACCGTCAGGTGCTGGCACTGGCAACTTCCAAAACCGGAAGTACCCTCCCCTATATAAGCCCCTCCCATCCGGGAGCACCTCAGTTTTTTTTGCCAGTGTCTAAGGTGTTGGCCAAGAAGAAACATGTGTTTTTCACTGAGCTTGCGTACAGGTTCTTTTGGGCCTCAGTAAGCTATTCCGGATCCGACCAAAAAAGCTTCATAGCTAAACGGTCGGTACCCGGGCCTTGCAGAGAAGAGCAAGGTTCTGCCTGTAATGCTTCTCTTAGGAGAGCTGGACCCTGGGATCCAGAGCTCTGGTCATACCCACGACCAAGATGTTTTCTGTGCAGGGTGCTATACAGGTCCAGGGGAGTGGAATCCTTGGGAACCCGGTCCCTGAAGGTTTGATTACAATGCCTGCCGTGATAGGTGAAGTTTGGGCTTTTGTGGACCAAACAAAGTCCTGCGGCGGGGAACAGGTAAGTGGGGGCCCCCAGGAACTTGGTTCTATTGGGGGACCCCCAAGCCTAATTTGTCTTTCTGTCTGTTACCTAACGGTATTCCCGCTAATATCTGTGCATGCCTGTAACTACTAAAAAAATGTAATAATTTTTAATGGTGGTCAAGAAAAAAAAAAAAAAAAGAATGTTTTTTATATATATGTTTAGTATATTAAACTGCGGTACCTGTGTTTGTCCACTAGAGGCCGCTGTGGAATGTTTTTCTTGTCATATGGACTAGTTTCTTCTCAGAGAGCAAAGTCCAGGCAGCTGGTGAGTTCTCCTACAGGAAACTGTTTCCTCTGCCATGTTGCAGTGTTCGTCTATCCCCGGCCTGCGGCAAAGGGGGCCCTGGCTCCTGTCCCTGGTTTCCATGTTTGAAAATTAGCGCCGAGGCGCACGTGGCCGCGCGCGTGCGCGTGCACGCGCCTCTATATATAGAGGTGGCCGGAAAAAGGGGCGGGGCCTGGGGGATGACGCTCTGTGCGCGCCGCAGCGCTTCTGTGCATGTGCGGGCGTCCCAGCAGGTTTTTAAAAAGCCACATTATTGCAGTAAGCTGGCTATGAAGTACAGAGACAGAGCTGGCAACATTTAAAGGCATACAGCAAGCGGTTGATACAGGCATCCCCTAGAAAGGCACATTAGTAGACACCAACTGTTTATTATAGCAGCATTTATGCTAGACTATTATCAGTAACTGGTGTATTTTCGGCTGGAATACCTCAGCTTTGTGGCTTAGGAATATGCCGTCTAAAAACTCCGGGACTAGAAATTCCAGGAGGAATAGGGGGTCTCCATCGGGCTCTGAGGATCTTGGGCATGCTTTGGCTGCACCAGTCTCCCCTGAAGAATCAGAGGTTAGTGACCGTAGGGCACCCCCAGGAGTACCTGGTACTGTGGCTGTCCCCAGTTCACCTGCTCCTGTGTATGTAACAGAGGAGGTTTTTTCCTCAGCTCTGGGAGGGCTGGAAGAGAGATTGTCAGCACTAATTGCTGCTTCCCTGTCACAGGAGAAAAGCGCTCGATCTCCGTCTCCTCCCTCAGAGTGCCTGTTAACAGAGCAACAGTCCCATACAGAGAACGACCTACCTGAGGGGGATCAGGATGAGGTTGATTCAGTTGTAGAGGAATCAACAGTGGAGGAGCCGTTCTCAGCATCACATGCTGAGAGGTTATGGGTGCAGTCCCTGACTAATATGGTCCGATCAGCATTTAAAATGCCACTTGCGGAGCCATCCTCCTCTTCTGTCTCCTCGTTGGGGTCGCTAAAAGCTCCCCAGACTGTTTGTTCTTTTCCGATCCATCCTTTACTGGAAGGGCTCATTTACCAGGATTGGGAGCATCCTGACAAAATATTTACTCCCCCCAAGAGATTTCCGGTGGTCTATCCTATGGAGGATAAGTTCGTCAGAAAATGGAAGGTCCCTACAGTGGACGCAGCCATCTCTTGTGTGAATAAATCACTGACATGTCCGGTGGAAAATGTCCAAATGTTCAAGGACCCAATAGATAAAAAATTGGAGTCCTTATTGAAATCTGCTTTTTCTACAGCAGGATTGGTGACACAACCAGCAGTGGCAGCTATAGGGGTCTGCCAAGCAGTGAAGGATCAGTTGAAACAGGTCTTAAGGGACGTGCCAGATCAGCAGGCTCTTGCTCTAGCTGATCTACCTAGAGCCTTATGCTTTGCGGTGGACGCTATAAAGGATTCAATCCATCAGGCCTCCCGCCTTACGCTGTCTGTAGTACATATGCGCAGGCTTCTATGGCTCAAAAACTGGTCTGCTGAAGCTCCCTGTAAAAAATTGCTGGTCAGCTTCCCATTCCATGGGGAGCGCTTATTCGGGGAAGACCTGGACAAGTATATCCAGAGAATTTCCAGCGGTAAAAGTACACTCTTGCCGGTCAAAAATAGAGTTAGAGGTCCCTCTTTTAAGAGGCCGGCTTCTCCAGTCCCTAGGACATCGGCTGTGAAACAGTTCCGACGGCCTCCCCGGTCAAATCCCGGAGGTAAAAATCAGGGACAGTTGCAGGGTAACAAGAAGCCCTGGAGCAGGAGAGGTACAAAACCTCCCCCAAAGTCAAATGCATGAAGGGTTGCCCCCACCTAATCGGGTGGGGGGAAGACTTCAGTTGTTCACAGAAACCTGGCGGGACACGATCCGAGACAGATGGGTGCTCTCCGCAGTAAATCTGGGATACAAATTGGAGTTAAAAAACTCCCCTCCTTCCCGCTTTATAAGGTCGAACGTGCCAAGGGATCCCCAGAAGAGAGGATCCCTCCTGTTGGCACTGGAACAATTATTGCTTCAAGCAGTAATTATAGAGGTCCCCCTGGAAGAATGGGGGTTCGGGTTTTACTCAAACCTCTTTACAGTTCCGAAGCCAAACGGGGACGTGAGGCCCATATTAAATCTAAAAGGGCTAAACAAATTCCTACATATCAGGACTTTCCGGATGGAGTCGATCCGATCGGTGGCCACTGCCCTACAAGGGGAGGAATGGTTAGCCTCGATCGACATCAAAGATGCTTATTTGCACATCCCCATCTTTCCAGCCCACCAAAAATTTCTACGCTTTGCGATAGAAGGGCGCCATTTTCAGTTCAGAGCCTTACCCTTCGGTCTGGCCACAGCACCAAGAGTGTTCACAAAAATTCTGGCCCCATTATTGGCCAATCTAAGAACACGAGGTGTAACGATAATGGCATATCTAGACGACTTGTTGCTGATAGACCACTCAGTGGAAAAACTAGAAGTGGTTGTTCACGAGACAATCAAGTATCTGGAATATCACGGTTGGATTATCAACCGAGACAAGTCAGCCCTAAAACCAGTCAAAAGTCTGGAATACTTGGGGCTAAGGCTGGATTCAGACCAGAGAAAAATTTTCTTGCCTCGAGAAAAGGGGTCGTCTTTGAGAGATTTGATCCACTTAGTGGGTTCAAAAAGACAGCCATCCATACGCCTGTGCATGAGGCTGCTGGGAAAAATGGTGGCATCATTCGAAGCAGTACCCTACGGTCAATTCCATTCAAGGAAGTTGCAAAGGGCCATACTGTCAGCCTGGAACAAAAAAGTTCAGGCTCTGGACGTACCAATGTCCTTGTCCCCTTCCGTTCGCAGAAGCCTCCGTTGGTGGTTGGTTCCCCGGAATCTGGAAAGAGGGAAATCCTTCAGTCCGATTTCTTGGAAGGTGGTCACTACAGATGCCAGCCTTTTAGGCTGGGGAGCAGTACTGGAGCAATGGTCTCTCCAGGGCAGATGGTCGGATGCGGAAAAGGCCCTGCCCATCAATCTCTTAGAGATACGAGCAGCCCGGTATGCCCTAGTAGCATGGACATCCAAACTCCAAGGGTCCCCTGTCAGAGTTCAGTCAGACAATGCCACAGCAGTGGCATATATCAATCGTCAGGGGGGCACCAGGAGTCGTGCAGCCCAAAGGGAAGTAAATTACATCCTGAGATGGGCAGAAAGATATGTCCCAGCCATATCTGCGGTATTCATTCCAGGGGTGGAGAATTGGAAGGCGGACTTTCTAAGTCGCCAACAATTATGCCCAGGGGAATGGTCCCTTCATCCCGAGGTTTTCCGGACAATATGTCAGCGGTGGGGAACACCGGATGTAGATCTGCTAGCATCCAGGTTCAACACGAAAGTGGACAGGTTTGTCTCTTGGACAAGGGATCCCCTAGCGTGCGGCTCGGATGCCCTAGTGTTCCCTTGGGATCAGTTCAAGCTGATATATGCATTCCCACCGCCACAATTGTTACCTCGATTACTCCGCAGAATCAGGGTAGAAAAGAAACCAGTGATTCTGGTGGCTCCAGCGTGGCCCCGAAGAGCATGGTACGCGGAGATTGTAAAAATGTCTGTGGGGAGTCCTTGGACCCTCCCACATCGTCCGGACCTGCTTTCGCAGGGACCGATATACCACCCTTCCTTACCAGCCCTAGGTTTGACGGCCTGGCTATTGAAGCCCACATTCTAAAAAGGAGAGGGCTCTCTAATGCTGTGGTGTCTACCATGATCAATGCCAGGAAACCGGTATCCAGGCAGATCTACTATAGAATCTGGAAGGCGTACATCGCCTGGTGTGAGGCCAGGAAATGGCATCCACGTAAATATGTAATAGGTAGAATTCTGGACTTCCTACAATGGGCTGTAGATAGGAAGCTTGCCTTGAGTACTATCAAAGGTCAGATTTCGGCCTTGTCAATATTTTTTCAAAGGCCCTTGGCTTCGAATTCACTAGTCAAAGCCTTTATACAAGGAGTGATGCGTATTAGTCCTCCGGTTAATATTCCCATATGTCCATGGGATCTAAACTTGGTTGTCGGTTCTACAGAAACAACCATTTGAACCATTACAGCATATTTCCTTAGTGCTTCTCACCAGGAAATTGATTTTTCTAGTAGCCATTTGTTCGGCTAAAAGAGTATCGGAATTAGCAGCTATGTCCTGTAAGGAGCCATATCTGGTTATCCATAAGGACAGAGTAGTGTTACGTCCTCATCCAGCCTTTCTTCCTAAGGTGGTATCGAGGTTTCATTTGAACCAAGATGTGGTTCTTCCTTCTTTTTTCCCCAAGCCTACTTCGGTAGAGGAAAAGTTATTGCATTCTTTGGATGTAGTAAGAGCAGTTAAAGCTTATCTAAAAGCCACTGCTCAGATTCGCAGAACGGATACTTTGTTTATTCTGCCGGAAGGCCCCAGAAAGGGTCAGGCAGCGTCAAAATCTACTTTAGCCAAGTGGATTCGACAGGTCATAATACAAGCCTATAGCTTGAGAAGTAGACCGCCTCCGTTCAAAGTTAGGGCGCACTCCACGAGAGCAGTTGGAACTTCATGGGCAGTGCATCACCAGGCCTCCCTGGCTCAAGTCTGTAAGGCCGCAACATGGTCTTCAGTACACACGTTTACTAGGTTCTACCAGGTGGACGTTAGAAGTCAGGAGGATGTCGCCTTTGGGCGCAGTGTGTTGCAGGCCGCAAAAGATCCTCATGTCTGATAGCGCTCAGCTTATATATGGTGTATCCCCCCCCTCATTTGGCATTGCTTTAGGACATCCCATTAGTAATGACTATGTCGCTCTGTGTCCCGTGATGTACGAGAAAGAAAATAGGATTTTTATAACAGCTTACCTGTAAAATCCTTTTCTTGGAGTACATCACGGGACACAGAGCTCCCACCCCTCTTTAGGGACACTTATTGCTTTGCTACAAAACTGAGGTGCTCCCGGATGGGAGGGGCTTATATAGGGGAGGGGACTTCCGGTTTTGGAAGTTGCCAGTGCCAGCACCTGACGGTAACTATATAACCCATTAGTAATGACTATGTCGCTCTGTGTCCCGTGATGTACTCCAAGAAAAGGATTTTACAGGTAAGCTGTTATAAAAATCCTATTTTTAGGCTTCCCAGCCTAGAGGTGCGATGTGGGGTCTTATTGACCCCATATCTCACTGTAAAGAGGACCTGTCATGCTTATTCCTATTACAAGGGATGTTTACATTCCTTGTAATAGGAATAAAAGTGATCAATTTTTTTTTTTTAAAGTGTCAAAGTAAAAAGTTTAAAGTAAAATTAACAATATAAAACATTTTTTTTTTTAAAGTGCCCCTGTCCCCGGTAGCTCGCACGCAGAAGCGAACGCATACGTAAGTCCCGCCCACATATGAAAACGGTGTTTAGATCACACATGTGAGGTGTCGCCGCGAACGTTAGAGCGAGAGCAATAATTCTAGCCCTAGACCTCCTCTGTAACTCAAAACATGTAACCAGTAAAAAAAATGAAAGCGTCGCCCATGAGGATTTTTAAGTACCGAAGTTTGGCGCCATTCCACGAGCGTGTCCAATTTTGAAGGGTGACATGTTAGGTATCTATTTACTCGGCGTAACTTCCTCTTTCACATTATGCAAAAAAATTGGGCTAACTTTAATGTTTTGTTATTTTTTAATTCATGAAACCGTTTTTTTTTTGTTTTTTTTTAAAAGGCGTTTGAAAAATTATTGCGCAAATACAGTGCGAGATAAAATGTTGCAATGACCACCATTTTATTCCCTATGGTGTCTGCTAAAAAAAAAATATATATATATATATAGTGTTTGGGGGTTATGAGTAGTTTTCTAGCAAAAAAATTATGATTTTTGCATGTAGGAGGGGAGTGCCAGAATAGGCACGGTAAGGAACTGGTTAAAGTTCATGTGCACGTAAAGGCAGGCATCCCAATAATTTTGGTAATATCAACACCAATAGATATTTCTTTATTAACGATCATTTATAAGGCCCAAAGTGCCTCAAGTTAACCACTTGCCGACCATCGCACAAACATTTACGTTGACAGAATGGCACGGACAGGCAAATGAGTGTATATATACGTCCCCTTTAATTTGCTGCCGTGTTGTCGCGTTCGCGACCCTGCCGCGAGCTGCGGGGCCCGCGGACTGTTTCCTGTCATCGGCAACAGCGATCAGTGACGTGTCACGGCAAGCCACGCTCCCTAACAGTTAGAAGCACTCCCTAGGTCACACTTAACCCCTTTCAGCGCCCCCTACAGGTTAACCCCTTCACTGCCAGTGTAATTTTTACAGTAATCAGTGCATTTTTATAGCACTGATCGCTGTAAAAATGGCAGTGGTCCCAAAATGGTGTCAAAAGTGTCCATTGTCCGCCATAATGTCGCAGTCACAATAAAAATCTCAGATCGCCGCCATTACTAGTAAAAAAAATAATATATTAATAAAAATGCCATAAAACTATCCCCTATTTTGTAGAAGCTATAACTTTTGCGCAAACCAATCAATAAACGCTTATTGCGATTTCTTTTACCAAAAATATGTAGAAGAATACGTATCGGCCTAAACTGAGGAAAAAAAAGTTTTTATATATTTTTTGGGGATATTTATTATAGCAAAAAAAGTAAAAAATATTGAATTTTTTTCAAAATTGACGCTCTATTTTTGTTTATAGCGCAAAAAATAAAAACCTGCAGAGGTGATCAAATACCACCAAAAGAAAACTCTATTTGTAGGGAAAAAAGGACGTCAATTTTGTTTGGGAGCCACGTCGCACGACCGCGCAATTGTCAGTTAAAGCGACGCAGTGCTGAATCGCAAAAAGTGGCCTGGTC
This sequence comes from Rana muscosa, assembly GCA_029206835.1. NCBI lineage: Eukaryota > Metazoa > Chordata > Amphibia > Anura > Ranidae > Rana > Rana muscosa. Next base: position 210,924,354 of record CM055126.1, read on the forward strand.
TTTGGCCAGCCAAATGATCCGGGGCTTAAGTGGTTAAAGTCATACCACTACTTCTTGTTCAATTGAAGGACTAAATGTTTGTTCGCTCACATATTGGTTTCCCCTTTCATGTTTAAAGTATATGTGAACCCTCACTTTGTAAAACAACCCATTCAACATTTGTGTATATACTGTATATTAATGTGTTTTTTTTTATATAAAAAAAAAAAAAAAAGATAATAGAGACTTGATTGATTTAGTTTGGAGATGCCCAAAACTGCATCGTTATTAGGTGGAGGTGCTGAGCACCATAAATTTGGTGTTTCAGACCTCCATACCAATAGACCCTAAATCCTGCCTTCTGGACATCTTAGATGACCTCCAACTACAAGTCCACACGAGAGAGGCGGTTGCTAGAGCATTTTTCCAAGGACGTAGGGTATTGCTTAGGAATTGAAAGTCCACTAACCACCCTTCTCATAAAGAATGTTTACACTGTATAGGAGAAACTCTAAAGCCTCGTACGCACGATTGGATTTTCTGCGGACAAAGCGTAGGACTTTTGTCCGAAGGGCGTTGGCCCTGAACTTGTCTTGCATACAAACAGCAAAGAATTGTCGGCCAACAAACACAAAACTATGTGGTTTTTCAGCCCTTTAGCGCCACCCTTTGGGCAACTTCTGCTAATGCTGTGTTATGGTTAGCATTGCTTTGGAGCATGCGTGTTTGTACTTTGGATTTTTTTTCCAAAAGGACTTGTGTACACACGATCGGACAATCAGACAACACACATTTGTTGTTGGAAAATTTTAAAGCAGGCTATCGAACATTTTTTGGCGGAAAATCCGACAACAATTGTCCGATGGAGCGTACAAACGGTCGGAATTTCCGACAACAGCCTGTCATCACACAATTCTCATCGGAAAATCCGATCGTGTGTACACGGCATTAGATTGGAGAATTATATCTATCAGCATAGGGGCAAGCTATGTAAAATGTGATAACCTGTGGGGCCCATGACTGCCCACACCAGGTCTGAACAGATTGGAATTGGTGCTGGATAGGCTATTAAAGTGGTTGTAAAACCCACTTACACAACATGCACCTGCAGGTAAGCCTAGATTAAGGCTTACCTGTAGGTGCATGAAATATCTCCTTAACCTACCTTTTAAAACCGGCGCACTAGCGGGCTGGCTTAGTAGTCGGATTTCTGAATGGAGTTAGCCGGCCCGAGCATGCATGCATGTGACGTCATTGCCGCTCCGGGGCCAATCACAGCGCCGGAGCGGCGATACACAGAAGGGACATCGAGGCAAGATGGCGGCGGAGGTGTCCGAGCACCGCTGCGGGGGCTTTGATCTAAGGTAAGTAATTCATAATGAGCTAGTATGTTAGTCATACTAGCTCATTATGCCTTTGTTTTGCAGGTTATTATTATTATAATTTTTTTTTGGGGGGGGGGGGGGGGGTTACAACCACTTTAATAGGCTAGGTACGACTAATCTATCTAATGTTTCTAGATATATGAATGCAAACTAATATCTAGATCAGAACATAGGTTATTCATTCACATTGAATGTGTGGCAATGAAGGTTTTGTTCCCTTCTGGTTTTATTTGCCTGCATCACTGCTTTATGTACTGACCTGTATGATGTCATTTGTTGAGGCTCATGGTAATTGTGGATGTTGTCTTGGAAATGTTGTACTTACACTACTGCTGTGCTTCTTTTTCTGATTAAAAATAAATATATATATATATATATATATATACCGTTTTTCTTTTTTTATAAGTGATCACATGACCTCTATTCTGTAAGGGGCTTAGGGAGGTGGGGGCGGAGACTGCAGGGGGGTGGGGTGATCAGCAGGAGGCAAAGGAAAGAGCAGTACACTGATCTCTTAGTGAAGAGCTACGCCGGTGCGGGGGGGAGGGGGGGAGTCAGCAGAAGTCTGACTATTGGAGAACAGGCAGGCTCATCTCTCAGCACAGCCAGAAATCTAACCACATTGGGAAGGATGTGCTTCTATGCCTAGTGTGGTCAGTTTGCAATAAGAAAACAGGGGGACTGGTGGGATCACCAGGAATTTCACACAAAAATACAAAGAGAACAGGATGCTTTTTTGCTCATTTACACAGTACAGCAGGCACATATCAGGAATATGAAATATTGAGGTAACAAACACTTTAACATAAAACTGCAGGCAGAGTTTTGCTTTCATTTTAGATTAAAATAAAGTAAAGAGAGTGGAGTAAAGCCTCATACACACGGTCGGACTTCAAAGAAACGCTTCCGTGGATTTTTTGTTCGAAGGGCGTTGGCCGTGAACTTGGTATGCATACACACGGCAGGACTTTTTCAGCAAACTTTCACCAAATCACGTGGTCTTTCAGCTCTTTACCGCCACCCTTTGGTCAGCTTCTATATTGTTGTCTGATCTTTTGCATTGGTTCTGAGCATGCGTGTTTGTACTTTGGACTTAAGTCGGATGGATTTCTGTACACACGACAGGACTTTGCACCATCGGACTTTTGTTGCCGGAAAGTTTACCCTCATACACAGGATCGGACTTCAAACAAACTTTTCCGTGGATTTTTGTTTGAAGGGCGTTGGCCGTGACCGCCCATAGCATACACACGGCAGGACTTTTTCTGCAAACTTTCCCAACATCACGTGGTTTTTCTGCTCTTTACCGCCACCCTTTGGTCAACTTCTGCTATTGTCGGTTGATTTTAACATTGGTTCTGGGCCATGCGTATTTGTACTTTGGACTAAAGTCCGATGGATTTCTGTACACACGGCAGGACTTTGCACCGTAGGACTTTGTTGCCGAAAAGTTTGTCCGTTTGCACAGCGAACTTTTGTCCGATGAGAACCGAAAAAGTTTGTCCGATGGAGCGTAGACACGGTCGGATTTTCAGACAAACCTGGTCATTTTGAAGTTTGTTGTCAAAAAGTCTGATGGTGTGTATGGGCCTAAAGGGAGGATTATAACCCCTGTCAGGTTTTTTTGCCATCTGCATTACACTAAGGAGATTTTTCAATAACCAAAACAGGAAAGGAGAATAAATTCCTCCAAACTTAGGAAATCCCTGGTTGTCATCATGGTCATCAGATCTAGTGTACCCATTGGAAGTTTTTCCCTCTATTCCTGTTCTGGTGACAATATAAAATATTGGATTTTCTTTCACTTTCAATGACAATAGTAAACATGCCAATAACAAGGGTGAATCTCCCTAACAAGGACACAGACAACAATTAAAACCTGACAGGTGTTCTAAAGCCTCTCCGCTCTATCCAAAACCAAAATAAAGGTTTTTAAAAACTGGTAAAACTGTTTTTTAAATATAACAAACCCATCATACTTACCTGCTTTGTGCAATAGTTTTGCACAGAACAGCCCCAATCCTCCTCTTCTCTGGTACCCCGTTGGCCCTCCTGGCTCCTCCCCCTGCTGAGTGCCCCCATAGCCAGGGCCGTGGGGGTAAGATCAGTTCTCGTGTAGGGGGCATGGGTCAGTGGGGGGCCCAGACAGCAGGGTGAATTTAATATGGGCAGGGAGGGTCATCACCACATCGAGGGGGGGGGGGGGCAATTACTGGAACCAATCCCCTGTATGGCTCTCTCTGCAGCAGCAGAAAGCTGGCATCTTCTCCTCTCCTTCCGGACAGCTTTCAGCTGTTGCAGAGAGATCCATACAGGGGATTAGTTCCAGTAATTGCCCCCCCCCCCGCCCCAATGATCACCCGTCCTGTGCACCATACATTTTTCCCTGGCACCCACGTAGTGTTCCCGTCCTCCCTCCTCTCCTTCCCGCCGGAAGCTGCATCACACAATAGGGTCCGTCAGAATGGAGAGTGTCATATTTACCAGCTTCTTTCTTTCCTGAATAAACACAATGAATGATCGGTACCGATCACTCACTGTGTTCATTCATAACTGAAGTTAGCTGTAAGGGGCCCTGCAGTTTCTAACAGCAGCCATGTTAGCTGCCAGCCATGCTCCTTCCTCACTGGCTGTGACTGACAGCAGCAGAAGCCAATGGCTCCAACTGCTGCCTCTGAGCCAGGAAGGAGAGAAAGAGAGGAAGAGCAGTGATGCTGCTCTCATGCACAGTGCTGGATTGAGATTAGGATCAGGTAAGTAACAGGGGGGCTGGGGGGGGGTGGAATTTTACCTTAATTCAGAGAATGAAAAAAACCCTTCTGCCGTTAGAACCACTTCAAGATTACTGGGAGGAGTAGTGCGAGGGGTGCTTTAGCATAAGGCATTGGCCATGCAAATCTACCAGCCCTGAATTCCGATTGAAAGACTGCTGTGCAAATACAGTGTGACATAAAATATTGCAACGACCACCATTTTATTCTCTAAGGTCTCTGCTAAAAATATATATATATATATATATATATATATATATATACACACACACAGTGGAACCTCGGATTACGAGCATAATCCGTTTCAGGAGAATGCTTGTAATCCAAAGTACTCGCATATCAAAGCGAGTTTCCCCATTGAAGTCAATGGAAACTAAAATAATTTGATCTGCATTGACTTCAATGGCATGCAATACCGCATGCGGCCAGAGGCGGGGGGCGCTGGAGAGCCTCGGAAATGTCCGAAAAGTCCCCAGGACACCTCGGCAAACCTCGGAAAGGCTTTGTTTCCGAGATTTGCAGAGGTCACCTGAGCTGTCCTCGGGCCTTTTTAGTGGCATTTCTGAACGGCGCCGATCGGCTGTGATCGCCGACGTTCGGCTCTGCTCGGCTCCGGCACCCCCCCATCTCAGGCCAAACGTGGTACTGCACACCGCTTTAGCCTGAATCGTGCTCATTTTGCGAGACAACACTCGCAAACCGAGTTAAGATTTTTAAAAATACAGCTCTCGTATTGCGAAACACTCGTTAACCGCGTTACTCGCAATCCGAGGTTCCACTGTATATATATATATAATGTTTGGGGGTTCTAAGTAATTTTCTAACAAAAAAATTAAAAAATTTACTACAAATGTCAGAAAAAGGATGGGTCGCCAGGTGGTCATAGATAATTTATTGGGCGTGAGTGATGTCATTATTTGGTTTTGTAATGGTAGCAGCAGTGGGGAGAAGAAGAGATAGAGAGATAGAAGTCAGCACAAGATTCCATGTGCTAGTAAACTGATAAGCTGGGATTGCCTTTTAAAATTGTTACACACAAACTGCCAGTAGGCTGTGATTGGCAGCAAGTTGTATTACATCAGGCAAAGGTTAATGACTATATAAATAAAGGAAGAGAAAAATATTTTATTGGGAAAAAAATAAATAAAAAATATGGGCGCAAAGAACTTTACACCTTATTTGTCTTCATAGTAAACCACTTAAGTGATCATTGCTAGGAAAAGCATGGTTCATAGAGTACAGATGAAGATAAATATTCCATGTCTGGGGAAGATGACTCCCTTACTGCCTCGGGTTTCCATGACTTCTGCATAGGATTATGCTTCCAAGGTGTCTGAAATGTATAATCAGCACTCAACGGGTTCCCATTCAAGAGCTAAACATGATAAATATCTACACTGCTTTATTACTCACATTAATTCAGTGTTTATATAGAAAATAGAATACCGTATATACTCGAGTATAAGCCCACCCGAGTATAAGCCGAGGTACCTAATGTTACCACAAAAACCTGGGAAAACTTACTGACTTGAGTATAAGCCGAGGGTCAACAATGCCCACCCATTGCAACTTCACTAAGCCCATTGCCACCTTACTGTTCCCATCCTCACAAGTTCCTATCCTCACCTGTGCCCATCCTCACTTGTTCCCATCCTCACCTGTGCCAATCCTCACCTGTGCCCATCCTCACTGTGCCCACCCTCACTGTTTCCCTAGAATTCTAATTGAACATTGTAAAATTGTACCTGAAGGCTGCGGCGTCCATCGTTTAAAACTCGCGCTCTCTTCCTGGTCTCTTCCGTGATAGGCGGAACTGCCTGCTGAGAATCGCCTATCACGAACGTTCTCTCATCTTCACCCATCCCAGCAGACACTGTGTTCAGTTTCCGCCAATCACGGACGTCTGCTGGGAAACTGAGGATGAGAGAACGTTCGTGATAGGCGATTCTCATCACACACAGTTCCGCCTATCACGGGCGGGACCAGGAAGAGCCCGCGAGTTTTAAACGATGGACGCCGCAGCCTTCAGGTACATTTTACAATATTCAATTTCGCTGACTCGAGTATAAGCCGAGGGGGGACTTTCAGCCCAAAAAAAAGGGCTGAAAATCTCGGCTTATACTCGAGTATATACGGTAGTAAGATAAATGATACTGTCTACAAACTATCCGATCTTCAATGCACCAGATTTGGTTGTACTGCATAGGATATGCATATGCCTTGGCAAAATAGAAAAAAGAAACATATGCCTTCCATCTCTGCAATATGCACAATTCACCAATGTATTATCACTTTAAAAATGCCACAGGGATGAAAAAAGAACTGATCACCCTGGCAGAAATCCAGAGAGCTCTTAATTTGCAGTTAAAGCATATCCACACTCAATATGGAAAATCATTTGTAGCGGGGGTTTCCTCTAAGGCCTCAGAGACTACTGTACCCATAACCCCACTGGGCACCCAGGGTGCATTGCAAAGACTGCTGGGGTGGACTTTATAAGAAAAGGGCGGAGCTGGCTTCAGTCTCTTTGGACATCGCCCACCCAGCAAGAGGAACTCCTTTCCGAGCCCGCAGTGCTACAAGGCCTGAAGCCTGGGCCTTTCTCCAAAGAGCCTTCCGCTCTTACCGTGGAACCTGAGGGACGTTTCTGCATACCGTTGCCACATCGCTTCCCGGAGGACCGAAGACTTGGATGTCGTGAAACCTGTGTACCAAGACACAGCAGCGGAAGATACGGACACGGACTGGTCTGGTTGGGTGAGAGAGCACCTGCTCAGAGAACTATATAGGATCTCTAGGCCCCATAACTGTTACCCGGAGCTTTCATTAGTGTTGTGCTGTGCACCGGAGGGACAGTGCATCGGAGCAGCTTTAGAGATTTCCTTTATTCACCAAGTTATCAAAACCCCTTTTACCTTGTGGATTACAGTTGTTTCTTCAGCATGTGCACCACCGTTTTGCTAGCGGTGAAGAATTTCCCCTACAAACCCCTACACAGTACAGTCAGGCCTGACTTAGCGTAGACATTGCTGGGCGCCATTTTTTGCCACGAGGGAGAATAGCTGCAGCAGGGACTGTTAGATTTATTCATCATACTGTAAATCTGTCTGTTTGCTGAGATACTATTTTATTGCAGGGCTCTGTAAACTGTTGATTATATTCTTACCCAACCATCTGAGTAAAAGTGCAAGGGTTAAGTATACTGGTGTTGTGTCATTTACTTTGCAGAGGAGACGGGTAAGGATAGTTAAACTATATTGCTCTGTGTGTGTTCTAATATAGGATTGTGTCTCCGTGAGTTGCAGGCTACACAATCCTACCATCCCCTACTAGCTGTGCCAGGGGAGGTTAGAGGTTAGAGCCAACTGCCGGGGGTTGACAGGGTGCATTACAGGGGCCCAAAAGAATTATACCAGCAGCCCTCTTAACTTGGGGTATCGCTATACATATATTCATTTCCACATTATATTCCAAACCTGCTCCTATTATTCTGAATGATCTTAGAGTTTGTAAACTTACTTTGTGAAGATCCCCACATACTGTATTTACTTCTTTGAATTCTGTGATACATATTCACTATGCCCTGTGAGTAGGCACTGCTGTTTCACAGAGCCTGCCTTCTGGAGGCGGAGGCGGTGCTTGCAGACAGAAAGGTACCATGGGATATGTAGTCTTAGTCTTAGTCTTAGAAATGGAAAGTAAACAGCAAAGGAGAAGCTGCAAAGCATGCAGGGAATTCAGGAAGTTGTGGAAAGAGATGCCCAGCAGAAAAGCGGCACTCACAACATGAAAGGAGATTATATTGGATGGATTGTCAAACATAACTATTTTTTGTATTGTTAATACAATGCTGATGTTATTAAATGAAGGGGTATGCTATGAATATAGATTTCCTTTAACAGCTGACAACACAATTCCTCTGCTGATCTCAAATCCCAAGCTGTGTTGTTAGCCCTGCCTGAGCTCTGAGCTCTACCCAGTTGGACTACAAAACTCTGCACTATTCCTACCCTCTCTACATGCATACATTATTATTTTTTCCAAGCAAACCAGTGACAACATTTTACACCCAAGAACCTGCAAATACACACTGCCTATAGGGAAAGGGCTCTTGGGAGATGTAGTTCTGGAAGATGTGCCAACATCAACAGGAATGAGCCTAGAGCAGTGGTTCTCAACCTCAGTCCTCAAGTACCCCCAACGGGCCATGTTTTCCTTTACTTTCCACAGCTGCTTTAAATCAATATCAATGACATGGTATTGATAAGAGCTATTTTTTCTAAGGAAAGTTCCCAAAACATGGCCCGTTGGGGGTACTTGAGGACTGAGGTTGAGAACCACTGGCCGAGATGAATCCTGGTGATCCCTCCTCCAGCAGCTGTCCTTGCAAGTGTAGCACACAGACCCCTTTCTTTACCTGCATTAACTTTGGCTCCTCGCAGGAAGAGAGAGGCACGCCGCACTAACAGCCCGTATCCTCCTGTGTGAGGAGGTTGAGCGGTGTTGTTGTTGGGTCTTCCACGGTCAGAACATGAAAACCTCCAGAGCCCTGATTCTCACCTCTATATTAAAGTAGAGACAAGTGCTTGACTTTCCAGTAAAGTGAATGTCCACACCAGATGAAACTCCAACTCAGAGTTTATCTTCTCTTAGCAATAACACAGTCTCTGATAGGAAAAAGGTTAGAGCAAGAAATAGAACAGTACAAGGTGTGGATGAGGTCCAGGCACAAACGTTACAGATATTTGCTCAGATTCTCAAGCAAGTTTACTAGGCGCACAGTCTCTGCCACAGACCGTGAAGTTGGTCTCTGCCACAGACCTGGTGAAAACTGATTCCCTTCTTTAGCTATGGCCCCTTTTTAGGAGAAGACCGGGCCCCTACCGTCACCATGACACTTCACTGGGTCTTCGGAGAGTTCCTTCCCGGCCTCCTCATCCTAGATACGGGTCCCCTTGCAAGGCGGCACCCTGATATTCCTCAATCCTTGGCGGACCCCAGCCAAAGGTGCTGGGCTCCAGGCCTTCACTGCGGTTCCTGGGCTTACATATCCAGAGCAGACAGGAATAGCATGATAGTACCTCACCCTGGGATAAAGGTGCCCAGGATGGAACAGGAACACTCCCTGGGAGTAGGACTCCCGACGACCGAACCAGAACGACCCGCCCCCGAGCCAAAGGTGCCCGGGGCAGGCAGGAACAAGAACCTGGGGTTGGACCCCGCTGACCAAACCCCGTACACAGGCAGCGTCTGCCCCTTTTATATCCTCTCCCAGCATGCCCAGCAGGTAGAACACACCCACCGTATGGCTGCCGAGAGGGGACACACAAGGCACAGCACTGTATCAGTGGTTCAACCCTAGCCTACTATGGCAGCGCCACCTGTAGGCCACAGGGAACTACACACCGATACTCTCCCTATGGATAGAAATGGTTGTAAAAACCCTGACAAATTAGGGTGTTGGAGCAAACTACCTCTCAAACACTTCCCTAAATTGAGGACCCCGCTACACAAGTATTTTACAAACCTGGTCATGGGACATACTTGGGAAGGGTAGAGGGAGGTTTAAGAATAAATTTGGGTCATACCTTTACAAACCTTTAAAGAGACCTTCTCAGGTCATTAACCAGTTGCCGACCGGGCCATAGCCGAATAACGGCTACAGCGTGGTCGGATAACTCCGGGAGGCCGACGTATGACATCCTCCCAGAATCGCGGTCTCGCGTACCCCCTGGCGTGTGCACCTGGGAATCTCCGTGACCATCGGGTCTCCTAGACACAGCATGTGACGGATTGGGGTAAAAGGCCAATGACAGCGGCCCTTTACCACGTGATCACGCCATCCAATGACAGCGTGATCACTTGTAAACAAACCACTCCACCAAATGATTTGGACCACTGCACAAAACTAGATCCATAAAGACACAGATGAGTGAATTTGAGGTGGAGGAACTTGACTGGCCTGACCTCAACCCAATAAAATACCTTTGGGATGACTGCGAGCCAGGCCTTCTCGTCCAACATCAGTGCCTGACCTCACAAATAGGCATCTGGAAGAATGGTCAAACATTCCCATAGACACACTCCTAAACCTTTCATGACAGCCTTCCCAGAAGATTTTAAGCTGTTATAGCTGCAAAGGGTGGGCCAACTCAATATTGAACCCTATGGACTAAGACTGGGATGCCATTAAAGTTCATGTGCGTGTAAAGGCAGGTGTACCAATACTTTTGACAATATAGTGTATATCTGTAAGTAGACCCTCATCTGTCATATCTTCACCTCTGTATGTTCATTACCCACTTCCATTATCCCTTGCAAGGTCAGGAAGGTGTTAGAAATGCATAAAGTGTAAGCCAAGAGTTCTGTCTATGCGAAGCCACCAAGGTTTGCGGGCGTATACTTTATGAATGTGCTATACCAGTACGTTATGACAGAAATACGAAACGCAAAACACGTAGACATTCCTCAAGGAGACACAATAATGTCTGACAAATACCTCTGTATTCTCTTTTTAAATGCCGCATTTGGACTTTAACTGTATATTCAAATAAATTTGATTTATATATATATATTGTACTGTATGTACTGCATGTATTGCATAGTATAAAGTTACCACTGGTATATCTAGAGTTCCACTATGACAGAAATAGTCCTGGCATAAGAAAATGGAGAATATATTGTGACATTCCAGCTCTAAGCCAGCCATACCGAGTAAGGCTAAGGCGCTGTCCACAGTGCTGAAACTGAGACATTCAATTTTAGGAAGAAGCTGCTTGGAGCTGAAGTTTAGGCAATTTTAACAGCTTGGACCAATGTAAGTATGAACAGTATGTGCCATACCTGTGAGATCCCCCTGGATGCCGAAAATCCTTGTAGTAGGCTATGCTACTCCAGTGGTCTCTACTAGCTTCAATCTAACTATGTGAAAACATTTTGGCTACCTTCCTACATACAGTGAGACCATGAAGGACGGACGTAGCGCAGCTGCAAAAAAAAAGGAAATTTGGAAGAGGCTGAGAGCAAAACAAGGTACTTTAATGAGTTGAAGTGGTTGTAAACCCTTGCATACACCCAGTGAAGTGACTGGCCTGAGGCAGGGCCGGACTGGGAAAAAAAACCAGCCCTGGAAATGAATTCATACCAGCCTCAGTGACGTAGCGTGGGTTGTCAGCACCCAAGGTAAGACAAGTAATTTGCACCCCCTAACCGGCGGACATTTATCGCTCCCTGAGTCTCTTACACTCGTACAGTATTAAATCCCTTATGGTGCATTTTAGGATCTCTCTCTCTCCCTCTCTCTCTCCCTCCCTCTCTCTCTCTCTCTCTCTCCCTCCCTCTCTCCCTCCCTCTCTCCCTCCCCCTCCCTCTCTCCCTCCCTCTCTCCCTCCCTCTCTCCCTATCCCTCTCCCTCTCTCCCTCCCTCTCTCCCTCCCTCTCTCCCTCCCTCTCCCCCTCCCTCTCTCCCCCCTCTCTCCCTCTCCCTCTCTCCCTCTCCCTCCCTCTCTCCCCCCTCTCTCTCCCTCCCTATCTCCCTTTCTCTCTCCCCCTCTCTCTCTCCCTCCCTCTCCCTCTCTCCCCTATCTCCCTTTCTCTCTCTCTCCCCTCCCTCTCTCCCCCTCTCCCCCTCCCTCTCCCTCTCCCCCTCCCTCTCTCCCTTTCTCTCCCTTTCTCTCTCTCTCACCCTCTCTCTCTCACCCTCTCTCTCTCACCCTCTCTCTCTCCCCCTCTCTCTCTCCCCCTCCCTCTCTCCCCCTCCCTCTCTCCCCCTCCCTCTCTCTCTCCCTCCCTCTCTCCCTTATTGAATTTTGTTTTTTTACACATATACAACTCGCATTTTATATATATAAAATGCGAGTTGTATATGTGTAAAAAACAAAATCATACTTGGGGGCACAACCTAAAAATGCATTTACATTAAAGATGGTGCAGCTATAGAACCAACAAACAGTACAAAACAGATTACAGCGCACACATACAAAATTGACATTTAAATCCTGCAAGGCTATTTAAAAACACCTGAACATATTTAAAAAATATGGGGATTTGGTCACACTATATGGCGCCCACTTACTGCGTCAAAGTACCCCATTATCAGTGGGTCCTACACTAGTAAAATAATGAAAGATCCTGCGTCTCAACCATATGGAGATACAGTCCTCTTAATGGGAGAACTCCACCCCCCCCCCCATTACCTCTTACAGGCAGTCCCCGAGCTACGAACATCCCACTTGCGAACGACTCCTACTTTTGAACGGGAGGCTGTGTGACGTATCTGCCGTTCTGCGCATGTACGGACACTTTTCGACGGCGTGCACATTCGACGGAACATCGGAAAACTACGTATCTGCCGTTCTGCGCATGCGCGGACACTTTTTAGACGGCGGGCACATTCGACGGAACATTCGAATGTGCTGCGCATGCTGTTCCGACTTACGAACATATTCGACTTAAGAACAAATCTACAGTCTCTAGCCCATTCGTAACTCGGGGACTGCCTGTATGAGTGTCCACCAGTGCATAGGAGGAGTCCCTTCAGTTCTCCCATAAAGAGGAGTGTATCTCCCATGGTTGAGGCGCAGGATCTTTCTATGAATAGTGTAGGACCAACTGATAATGGGATACTTTGACACAGTAAGTGGGCTTAGCACTATATGACCATATAGTGTGACCAAATCCCCATACTTTTTTGGATATGTTCAGGTGTTTTTAAATAGCCTTGCATGATTTAAATGTCATTTTTGTATATGTGTAAGACACACTACAAGAGATGGACAGGAATTGTGAACATGATACAGGAGATGGTCAGAGACTGCAGACATGATACAGGAGATGGTCAGAGACTGCAGACATGATACAGGAGATGGTCAGAGACTGCAGACATGATACAGGAGATGGTCAGAGACTGCAGACATGATACAAGAGATGGTCAGAGACTACAGACATTATACAGGAGATGGTCAGAGACTGCAGACAGGATACAAGAGAGGGTCATAGACTGCAGACATGATACAAGAGATGGTGAGAGACTCCAGACATGATACAAGAGATAGTCAAAGACTGCAGACATGATGCAAGAGATGGTCAGAGACTGCAGACATGATACAAGAGATGGTCAGAGACTGCAGACATGATACAAGAGATGGTCAGAGACTGCAGACATGATACAGGAGATGGTCAGAGACTGCAGACATGATACAAGAGATGGTCAGAGACTGCAGACATGATACAGGAGATGGTCAGAGACTGCAGACATGATACAAGAGATGGTCAGAGACTGCAGACATGATACAGGAGATGATCAGAGACTGCAGATATGATACAAGAGATGGTCAGAGACTGCAGACACATTACAGGAGATGATCAGAGACTGCAGACATGATACAGGAGATGGTCAGAGACTGCAGACATTATACAGGAGATGGTCAGAGACTGCAGACAGGATACAAGACAGCATGTTAAACTCTAAATATAAAGAAGCTGGAAGTGAGAATATAATGGGGGTGATGTGGGGTGATGTGAGGAAGTGTAGTGACACCTGCCCAAATAACTAATATGCCCAAATTTGAGTGAGAAAGTAACTTTTTCAAAACCAGCCCGCTGCGCCGGCAAGTACGATTAGAGCTGCGGGAGGTTTTTTTGAGCTCAGCGTGGGAATTTTCCTTGTTTTCTTGCGCCAAGACACTGCGCCGGCAAAATCTTAGTAAATGTCAAGTCACGTAAACCAATTTGCATAAGTTGAACAGGCACAGCTCTGAACTTCCCAGTGCGCCAGCAAAATGTCATTTCTAAAGGGAAAAAAAGGCATTTAAAAGCACCCGCGGCTATAATGAATTGTCAGCTCCCGGCAATATAGAGAAAAGTCATAGAAAGTCTTTGATAACCAAAATAAAAAAAGCGTGGGGGTCCCCCAAATTCCATTACCAGGCCCTTCAGGTCTGGAATGGATATTAAGGGGAACTCTGCCGAAAATTTTAAAAAAAAATGTGTGCGGTTCCCCCAAATATCCATACCAGGCCCTTCAGATCTGGCATGGATTTTAAGGGGAACTCCGCCCCAAATTTAAAAAAAATCGGCATGGAGTCCCCCAAAAAATCCACACCAGACCCTTATCCGAGCATGCAACCTGGCAGGCTGCAGGAAAAGAGGGGGGGGACGAGAGAGCGCCCCCCTGTCTTGAACCGTACCAGGCCACATGCCCTCAACTTGGGGAGGATGTCCCCATGTTGATGGGGACAAGGGCTTCATCCCCACAACCCTTGCCCGGTGGTTGTGGGGGTCTGCGGGCAGGGGGCTTATCGGAATCTGGAAGACCCCTTTAACAAAGGGGATCCCCAGATCCAGGCCCCCCCCTGTGTGAAATGGTAATTGGGTACATTGTACCCCTACCATATCACAAAGAAATTGTCAAAAATGTAAAAAATTACAAGAGCCGGTTTTAGACAATTCCTTTATTAATGTCTTCTCTTTTCTTCCATCTTCTTCTTCCATCTTCTTCTTCTTCCATCTTCTTCTTCAATCTTCTTCTTTTCTCCATTCGGGTTTCTTCCTCCATCTTCCTCTTCATCTTTATCTTCATCTTCATCTTCATCTTCCTTCTTCCTTCGGTCTTCTCGTCCGGCATCTTGCTCCGGCTTCTTCTTTCTTCTTCGGCCGCTCCGTTTGAATTGGAGGTTCCCTCTGTGCAACACTTCAGTTCTCCTCTTGGTCCGCTGCCACCCGGTGGCTCCGCCCCCCTCTGACACCACGGGGAAAGTCCCCATGAAATCCATGTGCGTCAGAGGGGGGCGGGGTCACCGGGTGGCAGCGGACCCAGAGGAGAACTGAAGAACTGAAGCGTCACACAGCGGGAACCTCCAATTCAAACGGAGCGGCCGAAGAAAGAAGAAGGGAAGACGCCGGAGCAAGATGCGGACGAGAAGACCGAAGGAAGAAGAAAGATGAAGATGAAGAACAAGATGGAGGAAGAAACCTGAATGGAGAACAGAAGAAGATGGAAGAAAGGAGAAGATGGAAGAAGAAGATGGAAGAAAGGAAAATACATTAATAAAGGAATTGTCAAAAACCGGCTCTTGTCATTTTTTACATTTTTGTCACTTTTTTTGTGAAATGGTAGGGGTACATTTGTACCCCATTACCATTTCACACAGGGGGGGGCGGAATCTGGGGGTCCCCTTTTTTAAAGGGGTCTTCCAGATTCCGATAAGCCCCCCGCCCGCAGACCCCAACAACCACCGGGCAAGGGTTGTGGGAATGAGGCCCTTGTCCCCATCAGCATGGGGACATCCTCCCCATGTTGAGGGCATGTGGCCTGGTAGGTTCAGGAGGGAGGGGGGGCGCTCTCTCGCTGCCCCCCCCCTCTTTTCCTGCAGCCTGCCAGGTTGCTTGCTCGGATAAGGGTCTGGTGTGGATTTTTGGGGGTACTCCACGCCATTTTTTTTTTAAATTTGGGGTGGAGTTCCCCTTAAAATCCATACCAGATCTGAAGAGCCTGGTATGGATATTTGGGGGAACTGCACGCATTCTTTTTTTTAATTTGCGGCAGGGTTCCCCTTAATATCCATTCCAGACCTGAAGGGCCTGGTAATTGAATTTGGGGGACCCCCACGCTTTTTTTTTGTGTTATCAAAGACTTTCAATTACTTTTATCTGTATTGACGGGAACCAGCAATTCATTACAGCCGCGAGGACTTTTAAATGACTATTATTTTACTCAAACTGTTATAAACTTGGAAAACATGCACTACTTTACAGGCATACTATAGACACCCCCCAGGTATGATATTTAGGACCAGTTCACACCGGATGCAGTGCAGTGCGTTTTTTTGATGCATGAAAAACGTAAAGAAAGTTGATCACATTAATGCCAATGGCATAGGTCAAACCACTGCAGTCCGTTCCAGTGCGTTTCATAAAGGAAAAAATTGGTCATGCTGCATTTTTTAGGTACAGAACTGTACTGGACCGCAGTAAAACACATCAAAAACGCAACGGAACGTACCAAAAACGCACTGGAATGCACCGGAACGCACCTAAATGCTCCAAAGACGCACTGTAACACACTTGTCCTAAGTGAAAAGAGGGGGGAAAAAACACTGGACTGCATCAAAAACGCATCAAAAATGCACTGGAACACACTTGTCCTTCTCTTTGGTTAATAAAAAAGAGGGGTGAAAAAAAAGCACTGGACTGCATCAAAAACGTAACAAAAATGCACTGGAACGTGTCAAAAACCCGCATGCAGAAAAGCACCTGGAACGCATCCAGACTGTGTTTCTATGGTGTGAACTAGGGCCAGTTCACACCATAGAAACGCAATCCGGATGCGTTCCAGGTGCTTTTTTGCATGCACGTTTTTGATGCGTTCCAGTGCATTTTTGTTACGTTTTTGATGCAGTCCAGTGCTTTTTTTTCACCCCTCTTTTTTATTAACCAAAGAGAAGGACAAGTGTGTTCCAGTGTGTTTTTGGTGCATTTAGGTGTGTTCCGGTGCGTTCCAGTGCGTTTATGATGCGTTTTGCTGCGTTCCAGTACAGTCCAGTGCAGGTAAAATGCAGCATGTTCTACTTTTTTTGGAGAACTGGAACACACTGGAACAAACACTGCCATTTATAACCATATAACCAACTTTCCATGCATTTTTGATGCATAAAAACGCAATGGACTGCATGTGGTGTGAAATGGCCCTTAAGCAAGTTGGCATATTTAAAGGCACTTCTCTTTGTTTTGTTTTTGGTGTTGTACAAATTGGTGACATTGATATATGTCCCTTAGGGTGGGACCTGGGCCCCCATTTTAAGGCCAATAACTAGAAGAAAAGCCAGCCAAGTGGGGACTAGCAAAATTAACAAGTCAGTTCCCATAGACTGCAATGGTATTTGTTGGTAGGGGGGGGGGGTGATTGTCCCATCCCTAATTTTGTAGCATGCTGGATGATGTGCTTGACCACTTCAATACCATGCACTTATACAGCTTCCTGCCCAAGCCAATTTTGAGCTTTCAGCACTGTCGCAATTTGAATGACAATTGCGCGGTCATGCTACACTGTACCCAAACAAATTTTTTATCATTTTGTTCCCACAAATAGAGCTTTCTTTCGGTGGTATTTGATCGCCTCTGCGATTTTTATTTTTTGCACAACAAATAAAAAAAGAGCAAAATTTTTTACAAAAACTACGTTTTTCTTTGTTTTTTTGTAAATAAGTACCTTTTCTACTTCAATGACGGGCACTGATAAGGCGGCACTGAAGGGCACTGATAAGGCGACACTGATGGGCACTGATGAGGTGGCACCAATGAGGTGGCACTGATGAGGTGGCACTGATGGGCACTGATGATGGGCACTGATAGGCGGCACTGATGGGCACTGATATGTGGCACTGGTATGCGGCACTGATGGGCACTCATAGGTGGCACTGATTGGCACTCATAGGCGGCACTGATGGGCACTTATAGTCGGCACTGATGGGCACTTATGGGTGGCACTGATAGGTGGCATGGACGGGCACTGATAGGTGGGCACAGATTGGCACGGATGGGCACTGATAGGTGGCACTGATGGACACTAGTAGGTGGCATTGGTGGCACTGGTGCCCAGCAATGCCAGCCACCACACATTGTGAAAGTGCCAGTCAGTGCCCATTTGTGGGCACTGATTGGCATATTTTTTTTATGTTTTTATTTTATTTTTATTTTTTTACTACATGTGGATGGCCATGGGGGCCATCCACATGATTGGGGCTTCCCTGGTGGTCCTGGGGGGCTTCCCTGGTGGTCTAGTGTGGGTATCCGAGGGGGGGCTGCGCTGATAAACAATCAGTGCGAACCCCCCCTGTCAGGAGAGCCGCCGATCGGCTCTCCTCTACTCGCGTCTGTCAGACGCGAGTGAGGAAGAGCCGATCAACGGCTCTTCCTGTTTACATTGTGATCAGCCGTGATTCGACACGGCTGATCACGTGGTAAAAAGCCTCGGACGGAGGCTTTTTACCGAGATCAGTGTAGCGGTGGGTCAGACTGACCCACCGCTCCACCGATCGCCGCGATGCGCGCCCCCCCGGGCGTGCGGCGGCTGTTATCCCGCAGGACGTCATATGACGTCCAGTGTGGATAACTGAACCACTTCCCGGACGTCAATCTGCTATTGACGGGCGGGAAGTGGTTCATTTTGGACAGGGGGGGGTTATTTTCTGATAGCTGCATTTGTGTTGTTATGCGCATTCCCAGGGACTTAGATTTTTTTTTTGGTGCTTTTTGTGTGTGAACAGCACCTGGATATTTCGGGGCATGTTCAGAGAGTGTTTTTATGGGTTAGTAATTGAAGGACATCCTTAACAGGTGTAGCCACTTTGAAGTTCAGTCTCTACATTGGGTGAACTTGCATTTTGGGTGTTTCATGGACTGTGCATGTGTTTTCAATTGCCTCATTAGCTCAAAACATAGGTTATATAAAGCTCACAGTTAGCATTCCCTCCCTCGCCCTGAAAAGAGGCAAGTGTGTGTGCGTGCGCGCGCGTGTGTGCGTGGCGTGTCCGTGTCCGTCCGCGTCCGCGGCAAAATGTACATTTTGGTGTCCTTATCGAGTTTGTAACACATGCATTTTATTTGTTATGTCTTTGCAAAACAGGTGTTTGGTTTATTTTGTGGATTGTATTTTTTGGTGTGGGGGAAATGTTCCCCTGAACTAATTTTGATGTTGTTAATGTTTGTCGTTTGTTCACTTTGATTTAATTGTCTGTGCTGCACTATTTAGCCAAATCTTTATCAAGATGTTGTGAGTCTGTAAGAGCCCATTCACACAGGGGCGTTTTTGGATCCGACTCCAAATCGCCCCAGGTCGCCCCTAGTCGCCTCAGGTCGCGCTGGCTGAAGAAATCAATGTAAGTTAATGGAGCCATCCTTATGCACACTACTGCAGTCGCTCCGACTTCAAAAAAGGTCCCTGTACTACTTCAATCCGACTCCTAGGCGACCTGTAACCATTCATTTCAATGGGAGTCGCCTCTCACTGTCTTAATAGGAGCAACTCTCCAGGAAGAAAACATACATTTCTCAGGCAAACCTCTCCCTCCCCCCTCCCTCCCACAGAGCTGATTCTTGTTTGATTGGCCACTGGAATGTCTCCTGTCCGGCAGGCAACTTGGAGTTGCCTTGTAAGTAGCTCCAGGTCACGCTGTGATTCATTCTCAAGTCGTGTCTGAGTTGCCTCATAAAATCGTGCTGGAAGTCGTGTTGCCCCTGCAGTAGGCTTGGTATAGTTCTGTGCGCAGACCGCATGGTCCTCATGAAAAAGCTCAAGATCCAAGAAGGCCAATGTATTCTCATCTGTCACAAAAGTAAAAGAAAGACCCATATTGTTGGAATTGCAATGTTGTAGGAACCCTGGAATTAATGTATCGGAACCGAAATTTCTTGAGAAGGGTTATCCCCACGAGCTGGTAGAGGGAGCCTATCGACATTATCTTAATGCTGACGTGAGTGAAAAAAGAGCTAAGAGTACAGACGACAACACTCAACCTGTCTGTTTTGTCACTCAATTCCATAGGCAATTCAGGAAGATGGAAAGGATTTTAGTTAAACATTGGTCCATATTGAAGGCGGACCCCCACCTAAAACTCACACTCACAGAGCGTTCCGTAGTTAGCTATAGAAAGGCCAAAAACATCAAGGCCCAGATAGCCCCTAGCAAAATTAAAACATAAGGGCCCTCCCCCAGTGCACCCCTGACATTCTTTAATCTGAAGGGTATGTATCAGTGTAGGAAGGCATTATGCCTTACGTGTAAGCACATCAATCATAGACAGAAAGATTTTACTTGTAAAGGCAAGCAATACATCCTACCTGACTTCTACACATGCTCTTCTGAGTATGTGGTGTACTGCCTGACCTGTCCGTGCGGCCTACTTTATTTAGGCTGCACCATTCGCACCCTCCGAAGAAGGTTCGGAGAACATCGTAACTTTGTCGAGAAGGGTCGTGAAAAATATAGTGTAGCTAGACACTTTAAAGAATTTCATCATCAATCATCTGTGGGTTTACGTGTCTGGGTCATAGAAGCTATTTCTAAACACCTCCCCTTAGCCGAGCGCTATAAAAGACTATGTGAGCGTGAAAACTATTGGATATTTACCCTCGATAGTCTCGCGCCCGGGGGTTTGAATGAAGGTATCGAGATTAATATCCTTCTCTAAAGATACCCTCTCTTCATGTTGCCATAACCATGTGCACATATTGAGCTACTCTATGTTGACATTGGTTCTCCCACATGTCCATGTTATCAGTATATAACCCCTCAAGTCTTTGATATACTTACAATTGGTCTCCTTTAATACACATCCTTCTGTTGTGTGCCTGTGTGTTTGTTTGTGTATTTGTGTATATATGCATTTTTATGTATTGTACACGGGTACCCCTATGCGCGCACCTTCACATTAGAGGGGATTTTTCATTATAGGTGGATATGTTTAATTTAGTTCATTTTATTATCCAATCTTGGATAAATGTATGACACATTTGTGTATGTGTACATACACATGCGCATATATGGTAAATGTTTTTTAGTGTTTTTTAGTGTTCCTTAGATAATTCTTAGAAATCCAGTATATCCAACCGTTTTTACATTTGATGTCCCTTTAATTATCTTAGCCATTCAGTCTGTTTCTCATGGTATTTCATTTCATCCTCTTAATCTATACTATATTTATATATATTTTTTTTATTCTCATATATATATATATATATTTATTGATTATTTATTGATTCCTCCATGTATTAGTCCTTTTCTTATATTAATCTCCTAATCTTTGATACTACATTAGCATCCCTATATAATCATTGTTCTTCCCTCTCTAACACATATACTTGTCAGCGCTAGGTTAGTATCTGTTGTTTGTAGTTTGTATCTGGTCTCCATGGTGACACAGACTGTTTCATCAGCCAGTCCCGGCCTAGTACTTATAGCCTGAACTAAAGATGGCCCTCATTAAGCCTGATGAAGAAGCACGGATGCTTCGAACGCGCGCATCCTCCCCGCTGACCTCACGACCCGGAAGTAGTCTGCTAGTTTGTTCCAGCTAAGTCGTCCCCCGCTCCGCAATTGTGAGTGAGTGGTTCCGCTCCACGGTGAACACCGACGACTCCTGAGAAGAGGCTCAGAGACACCATCTTCCCTCCATCTCTGGACATACAGCATTACATCTCCGGGACAAGGGGATGAACTTTACTACCCTGGACCCCCTTTCAGATAAGCTCATCTATACTCTTCTTTTGTGAGTGCATTACCTGTACTTGGCTTTATATTTTAATAAATTTCACTGACTGCTACGCTTAGAAGGCGCTGCTTTTTTGTCTTTTTAGGAGATGGTCAGAGACTGCAGACATGATACAGGAGATGGTCAGAGACTGCAGACATGATACAGGAGATGGTCAGAGACTGCAGACATGATACAAGAGATGGTCAGAGACTGCAGACATTATACAGGAGATGGTCAGAGACTGCAGACAGGATACAAGAGAGGGTCATAGACTGCAGACATGATACAAGAGATGGTGAGAGACTCCAGACATGATACAAGAGATGGTCAAAGACTGCAGACATGATGCAAGAGATGGTCAGAGACTGCAGACATGATACAAGAGATGGTCAGAGACTACAGACATGATACAAGAGATGGTCAGAGACTGCAGACATGATACAGGAGATGGTCAGAGACTGCAGACATGATACAAGAGATGGTCAGAGACTGCAGACATGATACAGGAGATGGTCAGAGACTGCAGACATGATACAAGAGATGGTCAGAGACTGCAGACATGATACAGGAGATGGTCAGAGACTGCAGACATGATACAAGAGATGGTCAGAGACTGCAGACACATTACAGGAGATGATCAGAGACTGCAGACATGATACAGGAGATGGTCAGAGACTGCAGACATGATACAAGAGATGGTCAGAGACTACGGACATAGTACAGGAGATGGTCAGTGACTGCGGACATAGTACAGGAGATGGTCAGAGACTGCAGACATAGTAAAGGAGATGGTCAGAGACTACAGACACATTACAGGAGATGGGCAGAGAATGCATATATGGCTGAACTAAGTGTAAAAGCGTATAGTATAGTAGGGCTGTGCCACTCTACTTAACCACTTAAGCCCCGGACCATTTGGTAGCTAAAGGACCAGAGGTGAATTCAGAATTTTGCACTGCGCTGCTTTAACTGTAAATTGTGCAGACATGCAATGTTGTACCCAAACGAAATTTGCGTCCTTTTCTTCCCACAAATAGAGCTTTCTTTTAATGGTATTTGATTGCCTCTGCGATTTTTATTTTTTGCGATATAAACGGAAAAAGACAGAAAATTTTGAAAAAAAATGATATTTTCTACTTTTTGTTATAAGAAAAATTGAATAAACTCAATTTTAGTCATACATTTAGGCCAAAATGTATTCAGCCACATGTCTTTAGTAAAAAAAATGTCAATAAGCGTATATTTATTGGTTTGCGCAAAAGTTATAGCATTTACAAACTAGGGTACATTTTCTGGAATTTACACAGCTTTAAATTTATGACTGCCTATCTCATTTCTTGAGGTGCTAAAATGGCAGGGCAGTACAAACCCCCCCAAATGACCCCATTTTAGAAAGTAGACACCCCAAGGAAATTGCTGAGAGACATGTTGAGCCCATT
Organism: Rana muscosa; assembly: GCA_029206835.1. NCBI lineage: Eukaryota > Metazoa > Chordata > Amphibia > Anura > Ranidae > Rana > Rana muscosa. The sequence goes on from CM055126.1 coordinate 210,947,177, forward strand.
GAATATTTTTTTTTTGTCCCAAGTGATTGAATAATGACAAAAAAAAAAAAAAATTACAAAAAGTTGTCACTAAATGATATATTGCTCACACATGCCATGGTTATATGTGGAATTGCCCCCCAAAATACATTCTGCTGCTTCTCCTGAGTACGGGGATACCACATGTGTGGGACTTTTTAGGAGCCTAGCCACGTACGGGACCCCGGAAACCAAGCACCGCCTTCAGGATTTCTAAGGGCGCAAATTTTTGATTTCACTCCTCACTACCTATCACAGTTTTGAAGGCCATAAAATGCCAAAGTAGCACAAAACCCCCCCAAATGACCCCATTTTGGAAAGTAGACACCCCAAGCTGTTTGCTGAGAGGCATGGTGAGTATTTTACAGCTCTCATTTGTTTTTGAAAATGAAAAAAGAACATTTTTTTTTTCTTTTTTTTTTTACATTTTCAAAACTTTGTGACAAAAAGCGAGATCTGCAAAATACTCACAATACCTCTCAGCAAATAGCTTGGGGTGTCTACTTTCCAAAATGGGGTCATTTGGGGGGGTTTTGTGCCATCTGGGCATTCCATGGCCTCCGAAACTGTGATAGGCAGTGAGAAGTGAAATCAAAAATTGACACCCTTAGAAAGCCTGAAGGCGGTGATTGGTTTTTGGGGTCCCGTACGCGGCTAGGCTCCCAAAAAGTCTCACACATGTGGTATCCCCGTACTCAGGAGAAGCAACAGAATGTATTTTGGGGTGTAATTCCACATATACCCATGGCATGTTTGAGCAATATATCATTTAGTGACAACTTTGTGCAAAAAAAAAAAAAAAAATTCTTTTTTCCGCAACTTGTGTCAACATATAAAATATTCCATGGACTCGACATGCCTCTCAGTATATAGCTTGGGGTGTCTACTTTCCAAAATGGGGTCATTTGGGGGGGTTTTGAACTGTTCTGGCATTTTATACACAACATTAGGAAGCTTACATCCACTCTTCTAACCACTTGAAGACAAAGCCCTTTTTGACACTTTTTGTTTACATGAAAACATATTTTCTTTTGCAAGAAAATTATGTTGAACCCCCAAACATTATATATATTTTTAAAGCAAAGGCCCTACAGAATAAAATGGTGGGTGTTGCATTTTTTTTTTCTACACAGTATTTGCGCAGCGATTTTTCAAACGCATTTTTTGGGGAAAAAATACACTTTTTTTAATTTTTATGCACTAAAACACACTATATTGCCCAAATGTTTGATGAAATAAAAAAGATGATCTTAGGCCGAGTACATAGATACCAAACACGACATGCTTTAAAATTTCGCACAAATGCGCATTGGCGACAAACTACATACATTTTTAAAAGCCTTTAAAAGCCTTTACAGGTTACCCCGTTAGATTTACAGAGGAGGTCTACTGCTAAAATTACTGCCCTCGATTTGACCTTCGCGGTGATACCTCACATGCATGGTGCAATTGCTGTTTACATATGACGCCAGACCGACGCTTGCGTTCGCCATTGGGCAAGAGCAGGGCAGGACAGGGGTGCTTTTTTTTTTATTATTAATTTTGCTTTTTTTTTTTTTTTAAACTGTTGCTTCCATATATATATATATTTTTTTATCATTTTTATTGTTATCTCAGGGAATGTTAATATCCCCTATGATAGCAATAGGTAATGACAGGTACTCTTTTTTGAAAAAACTGGGGTCTATTTCCTCTGCCCTCAAAGCATCTGACCACACCAAGATCGGTGTGATAAAATGCTTTCCCAATTTCCCAATGGCGCTTTTTATATCCGGGGGGGGACATTCCCTCCCACTGCTTGTAAAAGCAGTCCAGAGGCTAATTAGCCACTAGGATTGCTTTTACATGAAAGCCGGCCGCTGGCTGAAAAGAATGATACCAAGATGATACCTAAACCCGCAGGCATCATTCTGGTATAAACATTCAAAGTCCAGCAACATACCAGTACGTTGCTGGTCCTTGTTGGACATGTATTGTAATCTTTTTTTTCATGCAACCTGTTGGCTGAACGAAAAAAAAGATTGATCGGTGGGTATGCCCACCATTAGAATACCGCCCTTCATCCACCCACTTCTAATGATGGGCATACATGCACCATTTATATATGCCGATGCATGGGGGCATCTTCCCGCAAAAGTTATGCCGCGTACACATGGTCAGACTTTTCCACGGGCAAGCCTCCGTCGGAATTTCGACCGTATGTACGCGGCATTAGGAGCAAAATCGCTCCTCCGCCCCTGCTGCCCCCATGCTTCGGCATATATGCTTTTTTTTTTTTAACTGTGGTGGTGAAATCACCTCCTACAGCACTGGAGTCGCAGGGATCAGGCCTGTCTCTGCGAACGCTGCAGTTATGTGTGTTGTGTTTTGTAAGTGACAGTGATCGATCGATACTGCACTTGGGTGGCCTGGGCTGGACGGAGGGGCAAAACGCAGGTGCTAGCAGGTATCTGGGCTGATCCCGCTAACACTGCGTTTTTGGGAACCCTAAACTGCTGGGGACGCTAGTATTGATCTGATCAGATCAGATATTGATCTGTTCAGATACTATACCACTAAGGGGGGTGTATGCTTAACGCGTGGGTGTTAGCGCTACTGGCACTAACCTGACGCTGCCTGGGGTGTGACGCAGACCCTCTCTGACGCTAAAACCTAATTGATATCACCCGCCGGGCGATCAGGGGGTTAAACCTTTATTGGGTTATATACGGCGGGTGCCCTGACACTATAAAAAGCAAACTAACTAACCAGCGTCACCCGTAACACTTATATGATGATCACTGGTGAAAGGGTTAACTAGGGGCAATCAGGGGGTTAAAACCTTTATTAAGTAATATATGGGGGTACCTGACGCTATATAAAAACCTGACGGCGAACCTAAAAAAAAATTACTGGCTACCTATCGGCATCACCGACGCTAAGACATCGCATAGCGACGGCGGTGCTAGGGGGTGAAAGGGTTACCTGGGGGGCGATCAAGGGGGTTAAACCTTTATTAGATAATATATGGGGGTACCTGACGCTATAAAAACCTGCGGCTAAATGATCGCATAGCGACGGCGGTGCTAGGGGGTGAAAGGGTTACCTGGGGGGTGATCAAGGGGGTTAAACCTTTATTAGATAATATATGGGGGTACCTGACGCTATAAAAACCTGCGGCGAACCTAAAAAAAAATTACTGGCTACCGATCAGCATCACCGACGCTAAGACATCGATCAGAAAAATGATCGCATAGCGACGGCGGTGCTAGGGGGTGAAAGGGTTACCTGGGGGGTGATCAAGGGGGTTAAACCTTTATTAGGTAATATATGGGGGTACCCGACGCTATAAAAACCTGCAGCGAACCTAAAAAAAATTACTGGCTACCGATCAGCATCGCCGACGCTAAGACATCGATCAGAAAAATTATCGCTTAGTGACAGTGGTGATAGGGGGTGAAAGGGTTACCTGGGGGGCGCTCAAGGGGGTTAAACCTTTATTAGGTAATATATGGGGGTACCCGACGCTATAAAAACCTGCGGCGAACCTAAAAAAAATTACTGGCTACCGATCAGCATCACCGACGCTAAGACATCGATCAGAAAAATGATCGCTTAGCGACGGCGGTGCTAGGGGGTGAAAGGGTTATCTGGGGGGTGATCAGGGGGTTAAACCTTTATTAGGGGGGGTTAGGGGGCTACACTGGACCTAAAACTAAATGTAGTGACACTTTTACAGTCACAAATGTCACTGATTGCAGTGATCACTAAATAAATGGTCACTGCAATCAGTGACACTGTGACTGGGGGCTGGGGGGTGATCTGGGGGGTGATCTGGGGGTGTCTGGGGGGCCTGGGGGGGCGATTTATGTGCCTATGTGTCCTGGTGTCAGTGTGCTGTTTTGTGTACTAACCTGCATCTTCTCCTGTACGGCGCTCGGTATATGTGAGCGCCGCAGGAGAGATGACATCACTTCCTCCTGCCTGGCAGGCAGGGGAAGCTCTCTCATTCGCCGGGAGCGATCGAGAGGGGGGGGCCGGAATAGAACGGCCGTCCCCTCATGCCGGATCGCTCCCGAAGGTAAAACGACCACCCACTGTAAAGAAGGGGGGTCCGATCGGACCCCCCAACTATACAAAGGCAATCACGTATATGTATGTGATTCTGCCTGTCAGTGCCATTCTGCCAACGTATATTTACAGTGGGCGATCGTTAAGTGGTTAAACCAGTTCTTCAAGATCAAGTTAGTAATCCTTCTTTTAAAGTACAACCAAGTGACAGAAGACAGCACCAACTCCAATTTCCAAAATAAAAATTAGTGGAGAACAGTAAACAGTTAATGAGTCTGTGAAACTTCTAGCCTGAATCAGCAGTAAATCCTCCAAAAAACATCAAATTGTGCAGCACACACAGAGCTCTGGCTAACTAGCTGAGCTGAAATGGTTAACAACCAACCATGTGTGACCCTGTCACTGGACACAGAATGCCAGCCTGCTGCAGCATCTTCCAGAGATCTTATCAGTGTGCAGGTTAGGAAGCTAAAAAAAGAAAGAGTACAGAGCCAGACAAGAGGAAGGGGAGGCTGATCGGTAACCTGCACACTGCCCAAAGGCATAGATTTCTGGAAGACACCAGCCGGCCAGCATTACATATGACATTGCTCCCGACGATCTTGGTTCCAGTCAGCCAGAGCTCTGTGTGCTGCAGGATTAGTTTTGTGGTCATACCATACTCTATGTCCTCGTCTGTGTACATTCAAACGTGGCGGGCTGGATAGGGGGAGGGTTACACTATCTGCTGCACGATGGCTACTTGCTCCTCCGGCCCTCCGCTGCTAGACATTTCCTCAGCCAGCCTCGCCTCCTGTTCACAGCAAAGCCGCTGCCGCTTCTCTCTCAGCTGCTCTTTTTAAAAAGAAAAAAGTTCCAGAGCTCCTAGCTGACAGCGGCCCCAGAGCAGGCGGCCCACCAGGAAATTTCCCGCTATCCCGGTAGGCCAGTCGGGCCCTGGCCTGAGGTGAAAAACAGATGAAACAAATCCTCCTACATAAGCTGCACCTATATCTCTGTGGTCTTCTCTTCTCTTCATCCATTCAAAGTCCCAAATTTTTAAAGCTTGTCTGAGCTGTCAGAAAACGGGGGTGTAGAGCTGAAATCACACTCTGCAGAGCTCAGTGAGGAGAGCTCTGAGAGCTGATTGAAGGGAAGGGACACACGTCCCTTTACACAGCACATGAGAACAGACCCAAGGCTATCAATGAGCTGGAGATCCCTCCCCTGTTACCATTTTTCTCTTGGTGTCAGGAAAACTTGTCAGAAGTGAGATAGGAGAGGAAAGAGGCAACAGACAGAAATGACACTTAAGCCTCGTACACACGGCCGAGAATCCCGTCGTAAAAAAAAACTTTGGTTTTCTCGACGAGATTCTTAAAAAGCTTGACTGGATTCTTGTCAAGCTTTCCTTGCATACACACTGTCAATTAAAAATCTCGTCGTTGGAAAGCGCGGTCACGTACAGCACGTACAACGGCAGTATAAAGGGGAAGTTTGATTCCAATGGTGCCACCCCTTGGGCTGCTTTTGCTGATCTTGTGTTACCGCGTGTTAGTAAAAGTTTGGGGAGAGACGATTCGCGCTTTTCAGTCTTCGTGCTTTCAGTTCATTACAGCGTGACGAATGTGCCATCTCCATTACGAACGCTAGTTTTACCAGAAGGAGCGCTCCCGTCTTATACTTGATTCTGAGCATGCGCGTTTTTATAAGACTCGGAAAAGCATACACACGACCGGTTTTCTCGTCAGGAAACAGGCCGACGAGAATCCCGACGAGAAAAACGAGAATCCTGACGAGAAAATAGAGAGCAGGTTCTCTATTTTTCTCGCCGAGATTCCCGGCAGTTTTCTCGACAAGAAACCATACACACGAATGGGAAAACCGGTCGTATGTACGAGGCTTTAGTGTTCCGGATTGAGACAAGTACAGCCGTGGCCAAAGGTTTTGAGAATAACACAAATATAAATTTTCAGCCTCAGTTTTTATTATGGCAATTTGCATATACTCCAGAATGCTTAAGCCCCGGACTATTTTGTAGCTAAAGGACCAGGCCCCTTTTTAAGATTCGGCACTGCGTCACTTTAACTGACAATTGCGCGGTCGTGCGACGTGGCTCCCAAACAAAATTGACGTCCTTTTTTTCCCACAAATATAGCTTTCTTTTGGTGGTATTGGATCACCTCTGCGGTTTAAATTTTTTGAGCTATATACAAAAATATAGCGACAATTTTGAAAAAAATGCAATATTTGCAGAAGAGGAGTTGTCACATACCTTAGGGCCATGAGGTGGGAGAAAGAGAAAAATGGCGTTCGCCCCTTAAGTATCCTCTCCCAGAATGCACAGCGGATGACCACTCCCACTGGGCTGATTCTGGGGAAAAGAACACCCAATAAACCTTAGCCTGTTGTCCTTCCATCACTGGCCTGTGGTGGCAACGACACCTACAGGCGACAGTGCGGAACTGCACGCAACACAGCCAACGCTGGAGCAGAGGCTAATTTAGCCATATTATTGAATCTGAACTATGTACAAAACAGATAACCCACTAAATTTACATGCGAGCGCCTGGTCAACAGGAGCAGGGCGCTACACTAGTAATGGCGGCGATCTGCGATTTTTATCAGGACAGCGACATTATGGCCCAAGACATCGGACACTTTTGACACATTTGTGGGACCATTGGCATTTATACAGCAATTAGTGCTATAAAAATGCACTGATTACTGTAAAAATGTCACTGGCAGGAAAGAGGTTAGCACTAGGGGTTAATTGTGTTCCCTGACTGTGTGTTCTAACTGTAGGGGGAGGGGACTGACTATAGGAGATGAGAGATCGTGGTTCCTAGCTATTAGGAACTCACGATCTCTCTCCTCACAGAACAGAACAGGGATTTGTGTGTTTACACACGCACACACATGTCCCTGTTCTGCCTCTCGTGCCCGCTATCGCTCGTGGCCGGCAGTCATCGCAACTGCCGGTCATGAGCATCGGCACCCCTGCAGTGCAGCGGGCACAAGCGCACGCCTGCTATCCCGCTTAAAGGAACCGACGTACAGCTACGACGGCTCACGGGATCGTGCCAACCTGCCGCAGTATAATGACGGTGGCTGGTCGGCAAGTAAATCTTCCATTAAAATTATAGACTGATCATTTCTTTGTCAGTGGGCAAATGTACAAAATCAGCAGGGGATCAAATACTTTTTTCTCTCACTGTACATGCCTTTTTATGTAACAATTTACATGAGGTCACATTAGCTCATCAGATAAATCCCATCAGATAAATCCCATGAAGTTCTCTTACATCCATGTTGACCTTATATGGTATATACCGGTCCATATTCTCCCATGCACTCCAGTCGCCAAAAGCAAGCATTAAAGTTTTCCAATTACTCTTTCGCTTACGTCTCAGTGGGGCTGATTTACAAAACGTTTGCGCCATGAGTATCGGCGCATCTGCGTGCGCAATGGATGTTTTGGTATTTACAAAACATTAGCGCCGGTAGCGCAGCCCTATTTGCTATTTACTATAGTGTTGTCGGCGGACGGGAGGAGGCGCTCAGTGCGCCACTATGGACCTGGCGCACGGCATGTTAAACTCTAAATATAAAGAAGCTGGAAGTGAGAATATAATGGGGGTGATGTGGGGTGATGTGAGGAAGTGAAGTGACACCTGCCCAAATAACTAATATGCCCAAATTCGAGTGAGAAAGTAACTTTTTCAAAACCAGCCCGCTGCGCCGGCAAGTACGATTAGAGCTGCGGGAGGTTTTTTTGAGCTCAGCGCGGGAATTTTCCTTGTTTTCTTGCGCCAAGACACTGCGCCAGCAAAATCTTAGTAAATGTCAAGTCACGTAAACCAATTTGCATAAGTTGAACAGGCGCAGCTCTGAACTTCCCAGTGCGCCAGCAAAATGTCATTTCTAAAGGAAAAAAAGGCATTTAAAAGCACCCGCGGCTATAATGAATTGTCAGCTCCCGGCAATAGTGATGAGCCGAACACCCCCGGGTTCGGTTCGCACCAGAACCCGCGAACGGACCGAAAGTTCGTACGAACATTAGAACCCTATTAAATACAATGGATGCGAACGTTCGAATTCTAAAGTGCTAATTATAACAACTATTATGCATGTTATTGTCCTAAAAAGGGTTTGGGAACCCGGGTTGTGCACCAGGGGACATGTATCAATGCAAAAAGAAGTTTTAAAAACGGTCGTTTTTCGGGAGCAGTCATTTTAATGATGCATAAAGTGAAAAAAAAAAGTCAAATATTCCTTTAAATATCGTACCTGGGGGGTGTCTAAAGTATGCCTGTGAAGTGCCACGTGTTTCCCGTGTTTAGAACTGTCCCTGCACAAAATGACACTTCTAAAGGGAAAAAAAGCCATTTAAAACTGCTTGCGGCTTTAATGTAATGTCTGGTCCCGGTAATATGGATGAAAATCTTTAAGAAAAATGGCATAGCTACCCCATGACCCCCCCCCCCCCCTACCCCAGCCCATTACCAGCCCCTTTGGGTCTTGTATGGATATTAAGGGGAACCCCGCACATAAAATAAAAAAGGCCCTATATACTCTGAACAGCCGTATACAGGCGGTGCATACAAGACAGGGACTGTAGGTTTGTTCTTATGTAGAATCTGTTTGTAATTTTGAACAGGTACATTGTTGAAGTGTAGCTCCAGCCCAAAAATCTATTTTTAAACTTTTTGGAAAACATAGGTAAGGGTTATCACCCCTGTAACATTTGTTTTGCTGTCTGTGCCCCTGTTCAGAACATTTCACCTCACTTTCCGTCCCAATGACAACTGTTTTTGAAATGTGGTGTTTTTCTTGAAACAAGGATTGCTGATAAAGCATCAGTACAGAGGAGACACCTTTCTCCCATATTTATTCTTACAGGAGAGAATTTTCCTTCCTAGTGGTAGATTTCCTCTCACTTCCTGTTGTCTTCTTGCGTTTGCAAGTAGGAGTCGTTTGTAAGTTGGATGTTTGAAAGTAGGGACCTGCCGTATATACTCTGCAGAAATAGGCCCCTTAGTTGTTGGTGTTGGCACAACACTGTAAGCACTCACAGTTACTCTTGGTTGGTGCTGGAACGCCCTGCTGTCAACTATTATATCAGGAATTTTAATTACATATAATTGTTGAACAGTGGTAGTAAAAATTGGGCCTTTGATGGTGGTGCTGGTGCCACAACACTGTAAGCCCTGACAGTTACTCTTGGTGGGTGCAGCAATGGGCCCTGCTGTGAATTATTAGATCAAGAATTGTAATTGCATGCCCCTGTTGAACAGGGGCTGAAAAATTGGGCCTTTCGTGGTGGTGGTGGTGGTGGTGGTGTTGCCACAACACTGTAAGCCCTCAGAGTTACTCTTGGTGGGTGCAGGAATGGGCCCTGCTGTGAATTATTAGATCAAGAATTGTAATTGCATGCCCCTGTTGAACAGGGGCTGAAAAATTGGGCCTTTCGTGGTGGTGGTGGTGGTGGTGGTGTTGCCACAACACTGTAAGCCCTCAGAGTTACTCTTGGTGGGTGCAGCAATGGGCCCTGCTGTGAATTATTAGATCAAGAATTGTAATTACATGCCCCTTTTGAACAGGGGCTGAAAAATTGGGCCTTTCGTGGTGGTGGTGGTGGTGGCGTTGCCACAACACTGTAAGCCCTCAGAGTTACTCTTGGTGGGTGCAGCAATGGGCCCTGCTGTGAATTATTAGATCAAGAATTGTAATTGCATGCCCCTGTTGAACAGGGGCTGAAAAATTGGGCCTTAGGCACTGGTGGCACAACACTACAACCCCTCACAGATACTGTACTTGGAGCACAGCAATGAGCCCTGTTGCAAAGTATTGCTTCAAAAATTGTAATGACACGCCCCTGTTAAACAGGGGCTGAAAAATTGGGCCTTAGGCACTGGTGGCACAACACTCCAACCCCTCACAGATACTGTACTTGGAGCACAGCAATGAGCCCTATGGCAAATTATTGCTAAAAAAATTGTAATTACACGCCCCTGTAAAACAGGGGCTGAAAAATTGGGCCTTAGCCACTGGTGGCGGCACCCATAAACAAAAATGATCTTCCAAGCTATCATCATCAATCGTATCATTGAGGACTCGGAGGAGGAGGATAGCCAGTCAACATAACAGCACAGGCACTCAGCATCAGCATCAGTCTTGAAGGGATGTGACATGTTAAAATCAATTAGTCTGTTATATCAGCATCAGGTGTGTGGTAGCTGGTGGTGATCCAAGACTGGTTCATCTTGATGAAAGTCAGTCGATCAACCGAGTCGGTGGACAGGCGCACCCTGTGATCCGTGACAAATCCTCCAGCAGCACTGAATGTGCGTTCCGAAAGAACGCTGGATGCAGGACAGGCCAGTAGCTCAATTGCATACTGTGCAAGCTCTGGCCAGTGATCCATCCTCAAGACCCAGTAAGCCAGAGGATTTTCGGTGGGGAAGGTGTCCAAGTCTGACCTTGCCCCTAGATATTCCTGCACCATGTTTATCAGACGCTGGCGATGGTTGCTGGAACCGATCATACTTTGGGGCTGCGGACTAAAGAATTGTCTGAACGCATCGGTCAGACGGCCATCTTCCCCACCGCTCCTTCTTTGACTGGCCGAAGCCTCAGCAACTCGTTGTCCAGGACCAGGAGTTTGTAACCTCCCAGTCTCTGGGAACGCGTTGCACAGACCTTTCTGCAAGGCCTCCCGGAGTTGTCTCATCCTCTGCTCCCTCTGCGACGGTAACATAAGGTCTGCAACCTTACCCTTGTACCGTGGATCAAGGAGAGTGGCCAGCCAGTAATGGTCCCTCTCCTTGATCCGAAGAATACGAGGATCCTTCCGCAGACTTTGCAGGATCAGGGAGGCCATGCAGCGTAGGTTTGCTGAGGCATTCGCTCCGGAGTCCTCTGGGTCACTAAGGACGACATGATCCGCAGCCACCTCCTCCCAGCCACGTACAAGTCCACTGGTTTCTTGGGACTGTAAATCATCCCTAAAAGACTGCTGCTGATGATGCTGAGTGCCAGCCTCCACCTCCATGCTGACACAATCCTCCTCCTCCTCCTCCTCCTCCTCCTCTTCCTGTGCGATGGGTGGGACAGAAGGAACACTGTCTGGGTAAAGGGGGCCTTGAGAGGCAAGGAAGTCCTCCTCTTCCTGCCTCTGTTTTGCCTCAAGTACCCTGTCCATTATTCCACGCAGCGTGTGCTCCAACAGGTGGACAAGAGGTACAGTGTCACTGATGCATGCACTGTCACTGCTCACCATCCTCGTGGCCTCCTCAAATGGTGCCAGGACAGTGCATGCATCCCTGATCATGCCCCACTGGCGTGGAGAAAAAAAAACAAGCTCCCCTGACCCTGTCCTGGTGCCGTAGTCGCACAGGTACTCATTGATGGCCCTCTGCTGCGTGTGCAGCCGCTGCAGCATGGCCAACGTTGAGTTCCACCTGGTGGGCATGTCACATATAAGGCGGTTCTTGGGCAGGTTCAACTCCTTTTGCAGCTCAGCCAGGCGAGCACTGGCATTATAAGATCTGCGGAAATGCACACAGACTTTCCTGGCCTGCCTCAGGACATCCTGTAAGCCCGGGTACCTGCCCAAGAACCGCTGCACCACCAGGTTAAGGACGTGAGCCACACAGGGCACATGGGTCAGTTGTCCCTGTCGGAGGGCGGAGAGGAGGTTGGTGCTATCGTCGCAAACCACCATTCCTGGCTTAAGCTGGCGTGGCGTCAACCACCTCTCGGCCTGGCCCTGCAGAGCAGACAGGACCTCTGCCCCAGTGTGGCTTCTGTCCCCCAAACACACCAGCGCAAGCACGGCATGGCATCTTTTTGCCTGTGTACTTGCGTAGCCCCTTGAACGCCTACGGAGCACCGCTGGTTCCGAGGACAAACCACAGGAAGAGGCAATGGAGGAAGAAGAAGAGGAGGGGGTGGAGGAGAGAGGTGTGTCACAACCAGTAGTAGCATTTTGGAGGCGTGGCGGTGGAACAACCTCCAACACTACTGCACCTTGTCCTGCATCCTTCCCAGCTGCCAAAAGAGTGACCCAATGGGCCGTGAAAGAAAGGTAACGTCCCTGTCCATGCCTGCTGGACCATGAGTCAGCGGTAATATGCACCTTACCGCTGACCGCCCTGTCCAGCGAGGCCAAGACATTGCCTTCCACATGCCGGTAGAGAGCCGGAATAGCCTTCCGTGAGAAAAAGTGGCGTTTGGGAACCTGCCACTGAGGAACCGCACATTGCACAAACTCACGGAAGGGGGCCGAGTCTACCAACTGAAAAGGCAGCAGTTGAAGCGCTAGCAATTTAGCCAAGCTAGCATTCAACCGCTGGGCATGTGGATGGCTGGGAGTGAACTTCTTTCGACGGTCCAGCAGCTGGGGCAGGGAAATTTGCCTGCTAGAATCGGACGTCGGTGTACTGCTAGCAGAGTGGCCGCAAGTACTTGGCTGTGACACACCTAATTCTACACCTTCATTCCTCTCAGTGCATGTTTCAGAGAGGACTGAAGTTATAGTGGGGTTGGAGATCCCAGCTGATGCGGTGCAAGGAGAGGTCCGCTTTGTTCTTTGGTGTGGGTCTTTGAGGTAGGCTTGCCAACGAGCTGCATGGCAGGTCAACATATGTCTGGTCAGGCATGTGGTACCCAAGCGGCTGATGTTTTGGCCACGCGATATACGCTTGAGACATATGTTGCAAACAGCAGCTGTGCGATCTGATGCACTAGCCTCAAAAAAGGCCCACACCAAAGAACTTTTTGAATGACGGGCAGAGGCAGCGCCCTGCACAGGCGGAGCTCTGCGGTGTGATTCCGTCGGTGTACTGCCCTTACGCTGGCCACCAAAGGGCATCCTGCCTCGTTGGAGATGTGCCTCCTCCTCATCCTCCTCCTCCTCCTCTCTCCTATTAGGCACCCACGTGGAGTCAGTGACCTCATCATCACCTCCCTCCTCATCACTGGAGCCAATCTGGCAGTATGCTGCAGCTGCTGGAACATGACTGCCAGATTGGTGTCCTTCTTGAGCATCCCCTCTGTCTGCTCTCCCTCTGCCTCCTGACTGTCTGCCTCTCCTTGTTTGCCTTCCAGACATTCTAATAGATGGCCTGCAGGGAGATGGGAAAAAAGCAATAAGGGCTACCTTCAGGTGTCCTTCTCTGTCCCTTTACTTAAGGATTTCTAAATATGGTTGAGGATGATTGCTTTTGCACAGAATAGCACAACGACAATTTCCCTGACTGTCCAAAAAAACAAGGATTTCAAAGATGGTTGATGAGGAATGCTTTAGCACACTATAGCACAAGGAGAATTCCCTCACTGTCCTTCCCTGTCCCTAGAAACAAGGATTCGCACAGTAAAAGACACTGACACTCTCCCTACCTATAGTTTTCTGTCCCTAGAAAAAAATTTTTTTAAAGCACACTATAGCACAAGGAGAATTTCCCTCAGTTTCCTTCTTTGTCCCTAGAAACAAGGATTATCACAGTGAAAGAAACTGACACTCTTCCTACCTATAGTTTTCTGTCCCTAGAAAAAATGTTTTTTTAAAGCACACTATAGCACAAGGAGAATTCCCTCACTGTCCTTCCCTGTCCCTAGAAACAAGGATTCGCACAGTAAAACACACTGACACTCTCCCTACCTATAGTTTTCTGTCCCTAGAAAAAATGTTTTTTTTAAAGCACACTATAGCACAAGGAGAATTCCCTCACTGTCCTTCCCTGTCCCTAGAAACAAGGATTCGCACAGTAAAAGACACTGACACTCTCCCTACCTATAGTTTTCTGTCCCTAGAAAAAATGTTTTTTTAAAGCACACTCTAGCACAAGGAGAATTTCCCTCACTTTCCTTCTTTGTCCCTAGAAACAAGGATTATCACAGTGAAAAAAAATGACACTCTTCCTTCCTATAGTTTTCTGTCCCTAGAAAAAATGTTTTTTTAAAGCACACTATAGCACAAGGAGAATTCCCTCACTGTCCTTCCCTGTCCCTAGAAACAAGGATTCGCACAGTAAAACACACTGACACTCTCCCTACCTATAGTTTTCTGTCCCTAGAAAAAATGTTTTTTTTAAAGCACACTATAGCACAAGGAGAATTCCCTCACTGTCCTTCCCTGTCCCTAGAAACAAGGATTCGCACAGTAAAAGACACTGACACTCTCCCTACCTATAGTTTTCTGTCCCTAGAAAAAATGTTTTTTTAAAGCACACTATAGCACAAGGAGAATTTCCCTCACTTTCCTTCTTTGTCCCTAGAAACAAGGATTATCACAGTGAAAGAAAATGACACTCTTCCTTCCTATAGTTTTCTGTCCCTAGAAAAAATGTTTTTTTAAAGCACACTATAGCACAAGGAGAATTCCCTCACTGTCCTTCCCTGTCCCTAGAAACAAGGATTCGCACAGTAAAACACACTGACACTCTCCCTACCTATAGTTTTCTGTCCCTAGAAAAAATGTTTTTTTAAAGCACAAGGAGAATTCCCTCACTGTCCTTCCCTGTCCCTAGAAACAAGGATTCGCACAGTAAAACACACTGACACTCTCCCTACCTATAGTTTTCTGTCCCTAGAAAAAATGTTTTTTTAAAGCACACTATAGCACAAGGAGAATTCCCTCACTGTCCTTCCCTGTCCCTAGAAACAAGGATTTGCACAGTAAAAGACACTGACACTCTCCCTACTGTGACAGCAGGAAGGTAAAGTCACCTGGTTGCATCCAGGGGGGTAGATATATTTCTCCCAGATTCAGGCTTTATGCCGACTTATACAACTAGGGAGTTGATGAAGCCCAGCTGAGGCTAGTGGGCTCATGAATGACTCATACCTCTAGGGAGAGTGCTGGGCGTCGTGAGGCAGGGAGTTGATGAGACCAGCTGAAGCTTGTCAGCTCATTTAGGCCTCTATAAGAACTCCCAGATTCATTAGGTGTTAGCTCATGCCTGGAACCAGACCTGTGTGGACTGTCTAGGGAGAGTGAACCCCTGTGCAGTGAGGCAAAGCCTGTGTGGCTATTTGTTTGGACTTTTACTAAACCAGGGACTTAGGGACTAGGACAGCACCAGGCTGATCCCAGTTGTTAGTTTAGGAAACCTGCATGTTTAGTCAGAGGTCAAACTGACCAGGATTTATTTTGTTTATGTTTCTTTTTGGCTTTGCTGTGTTTTTGTCACTGTACATAGAGAAATAAACCGCACCTTTTGATTTTGAAAACCACAACCTCCGTCTGCTGGCCCTGTTTTTGTGTGGGGAGCCCAACCAGGGGGTCACACACACCCGCTACCGAGTTAACCCCCTCACAGTTGGTGGAGAACCAGTGGCAGTTTTTTTTAAGCCAGCATGGAGGAGATACTGAAACAGCTGGCTCTAGCAAATGCCAATCAACAGCAGACAAATGCAGGTTTGCAAAGGAGCCTTGCAGCCCAGCAGCAAGCTCATCAACAAGCCCAGCAGCAATCTGAGGCCCGCTTCATAGACCTGTTACAGAAGCAAGAGCAGAGACTACAACAACAGATGGAAGCAGTAATGCAGCAACGTCTGCAGACCAGTGAGGAAAGCCGTCCCACTAATACCGCGTCCTTTGGGGTGAGTCGTTTATTGACAAAAATGACTGGAGAGGATGATCCAGAGGTATTTTTGACCACATTTGAAAGGACTGCTGAAAGAGAAAAGTGGCCTGAGGAGCAGTGGGCTGGACTGGTGGCTCCTCTGTTAACTGGTGAATCGCAGAAGGCTTACTATGACCTAGAGCCTGACCAAGCAAAAGACTATGTGATGCTAAAAGCTGAAATATTGGCAAGGCTGGGTGTCACCCTGGCTGTCCGGGCTCAGCGTGTGCATAACTGGACTTTCCAGCTTGGAAAACCCCCCAGGTCTCAAATGTATGATCTCATTCACCTGAGCAGGAAGTGGCTACAGCCAGAGACTTTGTCCGCACCAGAGATTGTGGAACGTGTTGTAATGGATCGGTTTTTGAGAGCTCTTCCTACTGCCATCCAAAAGTGGGTAAGCCATGGAGACCCAGAGACGGCCGGTGGTCTTGTGGATCGTGTAGAGAAATACTTGGCTACAGAGAACCTGACGGCCTCTTCCAGAGACTCTCGGACTTTCCACCCTAAGACCAGACCATCCCCAGGGGCGGATAAGAGGATTCCAAGGGGTGAGGGTGGAGAGAGTGAGAGGGCGGGAGCTCTACCCAAAGTTTGGCGAGAACAGCCTGGGAAGTCAGGGGCTCAAGAGGCAGCCAAATGGATTGTTTGCTACCGCTGCCGGCAAGCGGGACATATTGCAGCAAATTGCCCGGTTGTGGAGGAACCCATGCAATGTGACTTTCTGATGGACAGACGTCAGTCGCTGTGTGCGACAGTCGCATGCACTGCCATTCGGGGAACTGAGAAACATTTATGCAAAATGTGTATTAATGGTAGAAATGTTGTGGTATTACTGGATTCAGGTAGCCTTGTGACCCTGATAAAGGCTGAATTAGTTAAAACAGAGGTCTCTGGGAATAGCAAGGTAGCTGTTATTTGTGTGCATGGGGACACCCGAGAGTATCCAGTGACTACAGTGTGTTTCGAGACCCCCAAAGGTACCCTCTCTCATCCAGTGGGGTTAGTATCTCAATTACCGCATGATGCCATTGTGGGAAGGGATTTTCCGAAGTTCTGGGAACTGTGGGATGATCCTGAGCCCCCCACTGGTGCCCCTATGTACCAGGAATGTGATAGCCAGAACTCCTCTGAGAGTGGTGAGGACTCTCCAGAATTTCCCTTGTCAGTATTGGCAGGGGAGACTCAAGAAACTGGAGAGGAGCCCACCTCCTCAGACGAAAACCTACCGTCTGTGGAGTTTTCTGATCTGGAGGTTCACAGGGAAAATTTTGCCACAGAACAGTTAAAAGACCCCGCCCTAATAAAGGCACGGGAAAACGTAGTGGAAATAGATGGCGAGTTAGTGAACCCAGATAATACCTGCACTTACCCATACTTCAGCGTAGAGAAGGACCTACTGTATCGGGTGGCAAAAAGGGCAGAAGAAACCGTTGAGCAGCTTGTGGTGCCCAAACCTTACAGGAAGTTGGTGTTGGAGTTGGCCCATGGGCACATTCTTGGAGGTCATCTGGGGACAGAGAAAACCCGAGAGAGGGTATTACATAGATTCTATTGGCCTGGGGTGATGAAGGACATAGAAAATTATTGTTCCTCCTGCCCTGTGTGTCAGAGGTCGGCCCCGATGCCACATTTCCGTAGCCCGCTGGTCCCTCTACCCATCATTGAGGTCCCGTTTGAGAGAATCGCAATGGATTTGGTAGGTCCTATAATCAAGTCCGCTAGGGGGCACCAGTACATATTGGTTATAATGGACTATGCCACCCGTTATCCAGAAGCGATCCCTCTCAGAAATACCTCGGCCAAAACCATAGCCAAAGAGCTATCTCTTGTTTTTAGCCGGGTGGGTATTTGTAAAGAACTGCTTACGGACCAAGGTACACCCTTTATGTCCCGGGTTATGAAAGAGCTGTGTAAATTGCTCAAAGTGACGCAATTGCGTACATCTGTGTATCACCCCCAAACCAATGGGCTGGTTGAAAGATTCAACAAAACCCTAAAACAAATGTTGAAGAAAGTGGTGGATAGAGATGGAAAGGATTGGGACTGTCTACTTCCTTATTTGATGTTTGCTATTAGGGAGGTGCCCCAATCCTCTACGGGATTCTCCCCCTTTGAGTTACTGTATGGGAGACACCCAAGAGGGCTGTTGGATATTGCCAAGGAAACTTGGGAAAGTGAGAGTTCTCCCCACAGGAGTGTGATTGAGCATGTCGCCCTGATGCAAGATCGAATTGCACAGGTAATGCCCATCGTGAAGGAACATTTGGCCCAAGCGCAGTTGGCACAGCAGAGAGTGTACAACCGTGGAGCAAAGACCCGTACCTTTTCCCCGGGGGATAGGATATTGGTACTTGTCCCTACGGTTGAAAGTAAATTCCTTGCCAAATGGCAAGGCCCCTACGAGATAATGGAAAAAGTGAGCGAAGTGAATTACAAGGTCAGACAACCAGGAAGGCGAAAGCCCGAACAGATATATCACGTTAATCTGTTGAAAGCCTGGAGGGATAGAGAGTCCCTAGTCGCAGAAACTTGGTCACCAGCTCAAACTGGTTGCGTGATTCCGGAGGTTGGAATAGCAGCCACCTTGTCACAACCCCAACAACAGGAGGTTAAGGAGTTTGTGCTTCGCAACAAGGAGGTGTTCTCTGAGCTGCCGGGACAAACATCTGGGGTAGAGCATGATATTATTACCCCGCCCGGTGAAAGGGTGAAGTTAAAACCCTATCGGATCCCAGAGGCCCGACGGGAGGCAATACGGGAGGAAGTACAGAAAATGCTGAACTTAGGGGTGATAGAGGAGTCCCAAAGTGATTGGTCTAGTCCCATTGTGTTGGTGCCTAAACCGGATGGGAGCTGGCGATTTTGTAACGATTTTCGTCAGTTGAACAAAGTTACAAAATTTGACACCTACCCCATGCCACGTATAGATAAGTTGATCGACCGGCTGGGAACAGCCCGATACATGACGACTCTTGACCTCACAAAAGGGTATTGGCAAATTCCCCTGGCCAAGTCGGCCAAAGAGAAAACCGCATTTGTAACCCCAGACGGGGCGTTCCAATATAAGAGAATGCCGTTCGGGTTACAGAATGCGCCGGCCACATTCCAGCGGAAAATGGACCAGATACTGAGGCCCCATCGGAAGTATGCTGCGGCTTACCTGGATGACGTAATTGTCCATAGCACAGATTGGGCCTCACATCTGCCAAAAGTGCAAGCAGTCCTAGACTCTATCCGGGAAGCGGGGTTTACGGCTAACCCCAAGAAGTGTACCATTGGGCAGGAGGAGGCCAAATATCTTGGGTACACCATTGGCAGGGGAGTAATAAAACCCCAACTCAACAAAGTTGAGGCCATCCAGAGTTGGCCACGTCCCAACAGCAAGAAGCAGGTACGAGCCTTTCTGGGAATCGCGGGTTATTATCGGCGCTTCATTCCCCACTTTGCTTCTAAGGCTGTGCCCCTAACCAACCTGACGAAAGGGAAAGGGTCGGTCATGATTAAATGGACCCCCGAGGCGGAGGCAGCATTCCAATTCTTGAAACAAGCCTTATGTAGCCAGCCAGTGTTGTACTCACCCGACTTCTCTAAAGACTTTGTCGTACAAAGTGATGCGTCAGATGTGGGGTTAGGAGCAGTATTGTCCCAGGTCTGGAACGGGGAAGAGCACCCAGTCATTTACCTCAGCAGGAAGTTGAAGTCCCATGAGGTAAATTACGCCACGGTTGAAAAGGAGTGTTTAGCGGTGAAGTGGGCTCTAGATTCCCTTCGGTACTATCTGCTAGGTAGGCACTTTGACATGGTTACGGATCACGCTCCGTTAAAGTGGATGGCTCAAAACAAGGAGACAAATAGAAGAGTGAATAGGTGGTTCCTGGCCCTACAGGAATTCAACTTCACAGTAAAGCATCGCCCTGGCGTTCAAATGGGGAATGTGGATGCTTTGTCTCGAGTACATGAATGCCTGATTGCTGGTGTTCCAACCCCAAGGTTAAAACAAGAGGGGGGGGTATGTGACAGCAGGAAGGTAAAGTCACCTGGTTGCATCCAGGGGGGTAGATATATTTCTCCCAGATTCAGGCTTTATGCCGACTTATACAACTAGGGAGTTGATGAAGCCCAGCTGAGGCTAGTGGGCTCATGAATGACTCATACCTCTAGGGAGAGTGCTGGGCGTCGTGAGGCAGGGAGTTGATGAGACCAGCTGAAGCTTGTCAGCTCATTTAGGCCTCTATAAGAACTCCCAGATTCATTAGGTGTTAGCTCATGCCTGGAACCAGACCTGTGTGGACTGTCTAAGGAGAGTGAACCCCTGTGCGGTGAGGCAAAGCCTGTGTGGCTATTTGTTTGGACTTTTACTAAACCAGGGACTTAGGGACTAGGACAGCACCAGGCTGATCCCAGTTGTTAGTTTAGGAAACCTGCATGTTTAGTCAGAGGTCAAACTGACCAGGATTTATTTTGTTTATGTTTCTTTTTGGCTTTGCTGTGTTTTTGTCACTGTACATAGAGAAATAAACCGCACCTTTTGATTTTGAAAACCACAACCTCCGTCTGCTGGCCCTGTTTTTGTGTGGGGAGCCCAACCAGGGGGTCACACACACCCGCTACCGAGTTAACCCCCTCACACTACCTATAGTTTTCTGTCCCTAGAAAAAAATTTTTTTAAAGCACACTATAGCACAAGGAGAATTTCCCTCACTTTCCTTCTTTGTCCCTAGAAACAAGGATTCGCACAGTAAAACACACTGACACTCTCCCTACCTATAGTTTTCTGTCCCTAGAAAAAATGTTTTTTTAAAGCACACTATAGCACAAGGAGAATTCCCTCACTGTCCTTCCCTGTCCCTAGAAACAAGGATTCGCACAGTAAAACACACTGACACTCTCCCTACCTATAGTTTTCTGTCCCTAGAAAAAATGTTTTTTTAAAGCACACTATAGCACAAGGAGAATTCCCTCTCTGTCCTTCCCTGTCCCTAGAAACAAGGATTCGCACAGTAAAACACACTGACACTCTCCCTACCTATAGTTTTCTGTCCCTAGAAAAAATGTTTTTTTAAAGCACACTATAGCACAAGGAGAATTTCCCTCACTTTCCTTCTTTGTCCCTAGAAACAAGGATTATCACAGTGAAAGAAACTGACACTCTCCCTACCTATAGTTTTCTGTCCCTAGAAAAAATGTTTTTTTAAAGCACACTATAGCACAAGGAGAATTCCCTCACTGTCCTTCCCTGTCCCTAGAAACAAGGATTCGCACAGTAAAACACACTGACACTCTCCCTACCTATCCTTCTCTTTCCCTAAACTAAAGGAATCCAGGTTAAGCAAGAAAAAAATAAATGTCACTGTCCCTGCCTATGCTTCTCTTTCCCTGCTCCGGAACACACTACACTAGGCCGCCGTGCTGGCGGCCTTTTATAGTGTGGGGCGTGTACTAAACACCCTCAGCAATAATTGGCCACAGGCATCCTGCCTGTGGCCAATCATTGCTCTCCTCGCTGCCGGCGCTGTGATTGGCCAAGCATGCAGGGTCACAGTGCATGCTTGGCCAATCACAGCGCCTGGATGACACTGCGATGGCGTAGTGCATTGTGAGCCGTTCGCGTCACTCGAATTTGGCGCGAACGGCCCAAATCGTTCGATCTTCGTCGAACGATCGAACAGCCGATGTTCGAGTCGAACGTATGTTCGACTCGAACACGAAGCTCATCCCTACCCGGCAATATAGAGAAAAGTCATAGAAAGTCTTTGATAACCAAAAAAAAAAGCGTGGGGGTCCCCCAAATTCCATTACCAGGCCCTTCAGGTCTGGAATAGATATTAAGGGGAACTCTGCCGAAAATGTAAAAAAAAAAATGCGTGCGGTTCCCCCAAATATCCATACCAGGCCCTTCAGATCTGGCATGGATTTTAAGGGGAACTCCACCCCAAATTAAAAAAAAATGGCGTGGAGTCCCCCCAAAAATCCACACCAGACCCTTATCCGAGCACGCAACCTGGCAGGGGAAGAGGGGGGGATGAGAGAGCGCCATGTTGATGGGGACAAGGGCCTCATCCCCACAACCCTTGCCCGGTGGTTGTGGGGGTCTGCGGGGCAGGGGGCTTATCGGAATCTGGAAGACCCCTTTAACAAAGGGGACCCCCAGATCCCGGGCTCCCCCCTGTGTGAAATGGTAATGGGGTACATTGTACCCCTACCATTTCACAAAGAAAGTGTAAAAAATTTCAAAAATGACAAGAGCCGGTTTTAGACAATTCCTTTATTCATGTCTTCTCTTTTCTTCCATCTTCTTCTTCCATCTTCTTCTTCCATCTTCTTCTTCTTCCATCTTCTTCTTCCATCTTCTTCTTCTTCCATCTTCTTCTTCTTCTTCTTTTCTCCATTCGGGTTTCGTCCTCCATCTCCATTCTTCCTTCTTCCTTCTTCCTTCTTCCTTCGGTCTTCTCGTCCGGCATCTTGCTCCGGCTTCTTCTTTCTTCTTCGGCCGCTCCGTTTGAATTGGAGGTTCCCGCTGTGCGACGCTTCAGTTCTCCTCTTGGTCCGCTGCCACCCGGTGGCTCCGCCCCCCTCTGACACCACGGGGAAAGTCCCCGTGAAATCCATGTGCGTCAGAGGGGGGCGGGGTCACCGGGTGGCAGCGGACCCAGAGGAGAACTGAAGAAATAAAGCGTCACACAGCGGGAACCTCCAATTCAAACGGAGCGGCCGAAGAAAGAAGAAGGAAAGACGCCGGAGCAAGATTCGGACGAGAAGACCGAAGGAAGAAGGAAGATGAAGATGAAGATAAAGATGAAGATGAAGAACAAGATGGAGGAAGAAACCCGAATGGAGAACAGAAGAAGCTGGAAGAAGAAGATGGAAAAAAGGAGAAGATGGAAGAAGAAGATGGAAGAAAGGAAAAGACATTAATAAAGGAATAGTGTTGAGCGAACCCGAACTGTAAAGTTCGGGTTCGTACCGAACTTTAGCTTTGTCCCGAACCCGAACCCGGACTTTGCGCAAAAGTCCGGGTTCGGGTTCGGCAATCTAATTACGCAGTTAGAAATGCTTCAGGGGCCAGCCAATCACCTTTTGATTAGCTGGTGTGCCCTTAGAGGCCATCATAGCCATGCCTACTAATGGCATGGCTGTGATTGGTCAGTGCAACATGTGACCCAGCTTCTATATAAGCTAGAGGCACACAGCACACACGTCACTCTGCTTCAGAATAGATAGGGAGAGGATCTAGTCTGCTGCTGCTGCTTTTAGGGAGAGATAGAAAAATACATGAGTTAGTCCTGATTCTGGAATCTGAGGGAAAAGATAGAGAGATAGTGTAGTGTAGGGCCAGGTTCCTGTTGGTGCTTTTAGGGAGAGAGATATATTATATAGGAATAGGAGTCCAGATTCAGAGATATAACTCAGCGATCTGCATAGGTTTACCTGTGTGTGTTGCAGTGCAGTCTTTTTACACTGCCATGAGCCCAGTGTCAGAGAAAATCTACCTTTTATCTGCAAGCTCAGTGCACCAGCACTGCATATATTACGTTGAGAGATACACCGTTTCCATACTGTGGGTGTATTCTGCTCTTGGAAAAAGATCCATTTAGGACAAAAAAAAAGGCACTTTATTGTGCTCTTTTCCAAAAGACCCATTGGGCAAAAAAAAAAAAAAAAATTCCATTTTATTTTGCTCGTGCAAAAAAAGACCCGTTTAGGGCAAAAAAAAAAAAAAAATTGCACTTTAATGTACGCTTGCAAAAAGAGCCATTTAGGGCCACAAAAAATATTTTGCAGTGTGTTATACATATGTGGAGGTGTGTGAAATAAACAATTTATATATAGTTTTCTTCTACTGTGCTATACTAAAAAAAAAAAACATTTTTTTTTGAATAGCATTTTCTGCAGTTCTGTAGCTGTGCGATTCAGCGGTTACGTACTGTGGGTGTATTGTGGTCTTCCAAAAAACGCCATTTAGGGCCACAAAAAATATTTTGCAGTGTGTTATACATATGTGGAGGTGTGTGAAATAAACAATTTCTAAATAGTTTTCTTCTACTGTGCTATACTAAAAAAACAACATTTTTTTTGAATAGCATTTTCTGCAGTTCTGTAGCTGTGCGATTCAGCGGTTACGTATTGTGGGAGTATTGTGGTCTTCCAAAAAACGCCATTTAGGGCCACAAAAAATATTTTGCAGTGTGTTATACATATGTGGAGGTGTGTGAAATAAACAATTTATATATAGTTTTCTTCTACTGTGCTATACTAAAAAAAAAAACATTTTTTTTTAATAGCATTTTCTTTTTCGTACATCACGGGACACAGAGCGACTTAGTCATTACTAATGGGTTATATAGATTACCTTCAGGTGTTGGCACTGGCCAATTCCAAACCGGAAGTACCCTCCCCTATATAAGCCCCTCCCATCCGGGAGCACCTCAGTTTTTTGCCAGTGTCTAAGGTGTTGGCCAAAGAGTAACATGTGTTTTCACTGGGCTTGCGTACAGGTTCTTTTGGGCCTTGGTAAGCTGTTCCGGATCCCACCAAAAAAGCTTCATAGCTAAACGGTCGGTACCCGGGCCTTGCAGCAGAAGAGCAAGGTTTTGCCTGTAATGCCTCTCTTAGGAGGGCTGGACCCTGGGATCCAGAGCTCTGGTCATACCCACGACCAAGATGTTGTCTGTGCAGGGTGCTATACAGGTCCAGGGGAGTGGAATCCTTGGGAACCCGGTCCCTGAAGGTTTAATTACAATGCCTGCCGTGATAGGTGAAGTTTGGACTTCTGTGGACCAAACAAAGTCCTGCGGCGGGGATCAGGTAAGTGGGGGCCCCCAGGAACTTGGTTCTATTGGGGGACCCCCAAGCCTAATTTGTCTTTCTGTCTGTTACCTAACGGTATTCCCGCTAAATATCTGTGTTTGCCTGTAACTACTGAAAATGTAAAATTTTAATAGTAGTCAAGAAAAAAAAAAAAAGGGGACCGCGGTACCTGTGTTAAACCACTAGAAGCCGCTGTAGTCCGTTTTTCTTGTCATGTGGATCTTTGGTTTTTTCAAGTCAAAAGATCCAGGCAGTTGGTAAGTTTCTCTGTGGGAATCCACTTCCTCTGCCCTGTTGCTGCGCTCATCCACCGCACAGGCCCTCCGGCAAAAAGGGCCCTGGCTCCTAGTCCCTGTTTGATTTCGAAAAGGGCGCCAATGGCGCACGGGCGCGTGCACGCGCCTCCTATGAAAAAAAAGGGGCGGGGCGAGTGGATGACGCTCGATGCGCGCCGCGGCGCTTCTGCGCATGTGCAGGCGTCCCAGCATGGTTAAAAGACACAGTACAAGTGTCAGCTGGATGCAAACAGAGCTAGCAACAAACAGTGGCACACAGAGGCGGTTGATGCAGGCATCCCCATAGAAAGGCACTTTAGTGGACACCAGCTGGTATATAGCAGCAACTGTGTTAGACTATTACCAGCAAAAATTGGTGTATGACGACGGGAATACCTCAGCTTTGTGCTTAAAGGATATGTCGTCCAGACGCTCCGGAAATAGGTCTTCCAAGAAGCCAAAGGGGTCTCCATCGGGCTCTGAGGATATTGGGCATGCTTGTACTGCACCAATCTCCCCTGAGAATTCAGAGGTCAGTAGCCGTAGAAACCCCGCAGGAATGCCTGGTGCTGCGGCTGTCCCCAGTCCACCTGCTCCTGTATATATAACAGAGGAGGTTTTATCCTCAACTCTGGGAGGATTGGAAGAGAGATTAACAGCATTGATCGCTGCTTCCCTGTCACAGGAAAAGCGTGTCCGATCTCTGTCTCCTCCTTCAGAGTGCCTGTTAGTGGAGGAACAGCCCCACACAGAGATCGACCTACCTGAAGGGGATCAGGATGAGGTTGATTCAGTTATGGAGGAATCAACAGTGGAAGAACCTTTCTCAGCATCTCAGGCTGAAAGATTATGGGTTCAGTCTCTGACTAACATGGTCCGATCAGCATTTAAAATGCCTCTGGCGGAACCACCATCCACTACGGTTTCCTCGCTGGGGTCGCTAAAAGCTCCCCAGGCTGTCTGTTCCTTCCCAATCCACCCTTTATTAGAGGGGCTTATTTACCAGGATTGGGAGCATCCTGATAAAATATTTGCTCCCCCCAAGAGATTTCCGGTGATCTATCCCATGGAGGATAAGTTCATAAAAAAATGGAGGGTCCCTACAGTGGACGCAGCCATCTCTTCTGTTAACAAATCACTGACATGTCCAGTAGATAATGTTCCAATGTTCAAAGACCCAATAGATAAAAAATTGGAGTCTTTACTAAAATCTGCTTTCTCTACAGCAAGCATGGTGACACAACCTGCGGTAGCAGCGATTGGAGTCTGCCAAGCAGTGAAAGATCAGTTGAAACAAGTCTTAAGGGACTTACCAGATTAGCAGGCTCTTGCCCTAGCTGACCTGCCTAGAGCCTTGTGTTTTGCGGTGGACGCCATAAAGGATACAATCCAACAGGCCTCCCGCTTTACGCTGTCTATAGTACATATGCGTAGGCTTCTGTGGCTCAAAAACTGGTCTGCTGAAGCTCCCTGTAAAAAACTGCTGGTTAGCTTCCCATTTCATGGAGAACGCTTATTTGGAGAAGATCTGGACAAATATATCCAGAAAATTTCTGCCGGTAAAAGTTCACTCTTACCGGTTAAGAACAAGGGTAGAAGTCCTTCTTTTAAGAGGCCTACTTCTCCAGTCCCGGGCACATCGGCTGTGAAGCAGTTCCGACTGCCTCCGCGGTCAAATTCAGGGGGCAGAAATCAGGGACAATCACAGGGTAACAAGAAGCCCTGGATCAAGAGAGGTACAAAACCTCCCCCCAAGGCATGAAGCGTTGCCCCCACTCAATCGGGTGGGGGGAAGACTTCAGTTGTTCACAGAGACCTGGCGGGACACCATCAGAGACAGATGGGTGCTCTCCGCAGTAAGTCTGGGATACAAGCTGGAGTTAAAAGGCACTCCTCCTGCCCAATTTATGAGGTCAAACGTGCCAAGAGATCCCCAGAAGAGAGGATCCCTCCTTCTGGCACTAGAACAACTATTGCTCCAAGGTGTAATCATGAAGGTTCCCCTGGAAGAAAGCGGATTCGGGTTTTACTCGAACCTTTTCACAGTCCCCAAACCAAATGGGGACGTGAGGCCCATATTAAATCTAAAAGGGCTAAACAAGTTCCTAAATATCAGGACTTTTCGGATGGAGTCGATCCGATCGGTGGCCACCGCCCTACAAGGGCAGGAATGGTTAGCCTCGATCGACATAAAGGATGCTTATCTGCATATTCCCATCTTTCCGGCCCACCAGAAATTTCTACGCTTTGCAGTAGAAGGGCGCCATTTTCAGTTCAGAGCCTTACCTTTCGGTCTGGCCACAGCACCACGAGTGTTCACAAAAATTCTGGCCCCATTATTGGCCAATCTAAGAACACAGGGTGTAACGATAATGGCATATCTAGACGACCTGCTACTAATAGACCACTCAGTGGAAAAGCTGGAAGTAGCTATTCACAAGACAATCAAGTATCTGGAATATCACGGTTGGATTATCAACCGGGACAAGTCAGCTCTAAGACCAGTCAAAAGTCTGGAATACTTAGGGCTAAGGCTGGATTCAAATCAGAGAAAGATTTTCTTACCTCCAGAGAAGGTGTCGTCTTTAAAAGATTTGACCCACTTAGTGGGTACAAAAAGAAAACCATCCATACGCCTCTGCATGAGGCTGCTGGGAAAAATGGTGGCTTCATTCGAAGCGGTACCCTACGGTCAATTCTAGACATGTGCACTGCCAAAAAATTCGTTAGTTTTCGTTTTCGTTTCATTCGTTTTTTTTTTTTCGTTTTTCGGGTCATTCGTTATGATCGCAATTCGTAAATTCGTAAATTTGTACATTCGTAAATTTATACATTCGTAAATTTGTACATTCGTAAATTTATACATTCGTAAATTTGTACATTCGTAAATTTGTACATTCGTAAATTCGTAAGTTTATACATTCGTAATTTCGGAAATTTGGAAATTCGATATTTTCGAAAACCCGAAAATTTGAAAATCTGAAAAAATAACTATTAAATTATAGTTGTAATTTCCTTTCAAATTTGGCTGTTAGCGAACGTAACGAATACAAATTTATCTGAAGTTACGCATAACCTGAAATAACAAATGCCGCATCTAAACAAATGGAACGGAACAAATTAATAATAATAATAATAATAAAACGTTTTTATTATTATTATTGTTATTTATTATTATTATTAATTCATTACGTTCCATTCGTTTAGATACGGCATTCATTATGTCGGAAAACAATTCGTAACTTTGTTAAGTTCACTAACAGCCAAATTTGAAAGGAAATTACAATACCTATAATTGAATAGTTAAGTTGTTAATTATTATTTCAGATTTCCGAATTTACTAATTTACGATTGTACGAATGTACAAATTTACGAATGTACGAATATTCGGAAATTCGTAAATTCAAATTTACGAATTTCCGGATAGTTGTACATTCGTAAATTCGTGCATTGGTAAATTCGTATATTCGTAAATTCGTACATTCGTAAATTTGAATTTACGAATATTCGTTAAAATTCGTTAAATTAGTTTTCGTTAATTCGGATATTTCCGTATTAACGAATTTGTCGAAATTCGTTAAAAAACGAATTCGGAACGAAACGAATTGCACATGTCTAGTCAATTCCATTCAAGGAATTTGCAAAGGGCCATACTGTCAGCCTGGAACAAAAAAGTTCAGGCTTTAGACTTACCAATGTCCCTGTCCCCTTCCGTTCGCAAGAGCCTCCATTGGTGGTTGGTGCCCCAGAATCTGGAAAAAGGGAAACCCTTCAGTCCGGTTTCTTGGAAGGTAGTCACTACAGATGCCAGCCTCATAGGCTGGGGGGCAGTACTGGAGCAATGGTCTCTCCAGGGCAAGTGGTCAGAAGCAGAAAAGGCCCTGCCCATCAATCTCTTAGAGATACGAGCAGCCCGGTATGCCCTAGTAGCATGGACATCCAAACTCCAAGGGTCCCCTGTCAGAATTCAATCAGACAATGCCACAGCAGTGGCATATATCAATCACCAGGGTGGCACCAGGAGTCGTGCAGCCCAGAGGGAAGCAAATTGCACCCTGGAGTGGGCAGAAAAATATGTCCCAGCCATATCCGCGGTTTTCATCCCAGGAGTGGAAAATTGGAGAGCGGACTTTTTAAGTCGCCAACAATTATGCCCGGGGGAATGGTCTCTTCACCCCGAGGTTTTCCAGGCAATATGCCAGCGGTGGGGAACACCGGATGTAGATCTGCTAGCATCCAGATTCAACGCAAAGGTGGACAGATTTGTGTCTCGCACAAGGGATCCCCTAGCTTGCGGCTCGGATGCCCTAGTGTTCCCTTGGGATCAGTTCAAGCTGATATATGCATTCCCACCGCCACAATTGTTACCGCGATTACTCCGCAGAATCAGGGTAGAAAAGAAACCAGTGATTCTGGTGGCTCCAGCGTGGCCCCGAAGGGCATGGTAAGCGGAGATTGTAAAAATGTCAGTGAGGAGTCCTTGGACCCTCCCACATCGTCCGGACCTGCTGTCGCAAGGACCGATATACCACCCTTCCTTACCAGCCCTAGGTTTGACGGCCTGGCTATTGAAGCCCACATTCTGAAAAAGAGAGGGCTCTCTAATTCTGTGGTATCTACCATGATCAATGCCAGGAAGCCGGTATCCAGGCAGATCTATTATAGGATCTGGAAAGCGTACATTAAGTGGTGTGAGGCCAAGAAATGGCATCCACGTAAGTACGTGATAGGGAGGATTTTGGACTTCCTACAGTGGGCTGTAGATAGGAAGCTGGCCTTGAGTACTATCAAGGGTCAGATTTCGGCCTTGTCAATATTTTTTCAAAGGCCCTTGGCTTCGCATTCACTAGTCAAAGCTTTCATACAAGGAGTGATGCGTATTAGCCCTCCGGTTAGTATTCCCATATGTCCTTGGGACTTAAACCTGGTTCTGTCAGTTCTACAGAAACAACCGTTTGAACCATTGCAACACATTTCCTTGGTTCTTCTCACCAGGAAATTGATTTTCTTAGTAGCCGTTTGTTCGGCTAAAAGAGTATCGGAATTAGCCGCCTTGTCCTGTAAGGAGCCATATCTGGTTGTCCATAAGGACAGAGTAGTATTACGTCCTCATCCAGCCTTTCTTCCTAAGGTGGTATCGAGGTTTCATTTGAACCAAGATGTGGTTCTTCCTTCTTTTTTCCCCAAACCTAGCTCGGTAGAGGAAAAGTTATTACATTCCTTGGATGTAGTAAGAGCAGTTAAAGCTTATCTAAAAGCCACTGCTCAGATTCGCAGAACGGATACTTTGTTTATTCTGCCGGAAGGCCCTAAAAAGGGTCAGGCAGCATCAAAATCCACTTTAGCCAAGTGGATTCGACAGGTCATAATACAAGCCTATGGCTTGAGAAAGAGACCGCCTCCGTTCAAAGTTAGGGCGCACTCCACAAGAGCAGTTGGAACTTCATGGGCAGTGCATCACCAGGCCTCCCTGGCTCAAGTATGTAAGGCCGCAACATGGTCTTCGGTACACACGTTTACTAGATTCTACCAGGTAGACGTTAGAAGTCAGGAGGATGTCGCCTTTGGGCGCAGTGTGTTGCAGGCCGCAAAAGATCCTCATGCCTGATGGCGCCCAGCTTATGTATCCCTCCCCTCATTTGGCATTGCTTTGGGACGTCCCATTAGTAATGACTAAGTCGCTCTGTGTCCCGTGATGTACGAAAAAGAAAAAGGGATTTTTATAACAGCTTACCTGTAAAATCCTTTTCTTGGAGTACATCACGGGACACAGAGCTCCCACCCCTCTTTTTGGGACACTTATTGCTTGGCTACAAAACTGAGGTGCTCCCGGATGGGAGGGGCTTATATAGGGGAGGGTACTTCCGGTTTGGAATTGGCCAGTGCCAACACCTGAAGGTAATCTATATAACCCATTAGTAATGACTAAGTCGCTCTGTGTCCCGTGATTAGTGATGAGCCGAACACCCCCGGGTTCGGTTCGCACCAGAACCCGCGAACGGACCGAAAGTTCGTACGAACATTAGAACCCTATTAAATACAATGGATGCGAACGTTCGAATTCTAAAGTGCTAATTATAACAACTATTATGCATGTTATTGTCCTAAAAAGGGTTTGGGAACCCGGGTTCTGCACCAGGGGACATGTATCAATGCAAAAAGAAGTTTTAAAAACGGTCGTTTTTCGGGAGCAGTCATTTTAATGATGCATAAAGTGAAAAAAAAAAGTCAAATATTCCTTTAAATATCGTACCTGGGGGGTGTCTAAAGTATGCCTGTGAAGTGCCACGTGTTTTCCGTGTTTAGAACTGTCCCTGCACAAAATGACACTTCTAAAGGAAAAAAAAGCCATTTAAAACTGCTTGCGGCTTTAATGTAATGTCTGGTCCCGGTAATATGGATGAAAATCTTTAAGAAAAATGGCATAGCTACCCCATGACCCCCCCCCCCCTTACCCCAGCCCATTACCAGCCCCTTTGGGTCTTGTATGGATATTAAGGGGAACCCCGCACATAAAATAAAAAAGGCCCTATATACTCTGAACAGCCGTATACAGCCGGTGCATACAAGACAGGGACTGTAGGTTTGTTCTTATGTAGAATCTGTTTGTAATTTTGAACAGGTACATTGTTGAAGTGTAGCTCCAGCCCAAAAATCTATTTTTAAACTTTTTGGAAAACATAGGTAAGGGTTATCACCCCTGTAACATTTGTTTTGCTGTCTGTGCCCCTGTTCAGAACATTTCACCTCACTTTCCGTCCCAATGACAACTGTTTTTGAAATGTGGTGTTTTTCTTGAAACAAGGATTGCTGATAAAGCATCAGTACAGAGGAGACACCTTTCTCCCATATTTATTCTTACAGGAGAGAATTTTCCTTCCTAGTGGTAGATTTCCTCTCACTTCCTGTTGTCTTCTTGCGTTTGCAAGTAGGAGTCGTTTGTAAGTTGGATGTTTGAAAGTAGGGACCTGCCGTATATACTCTGCAGAAATAGGCCCCTTAGTTGTTGGTGTTGGCACAACACTGTAAGCACTCACAGTTACTCTTGGTTGGTGCTGGAACGCCCTGCTGTCAACTATTATATCAGGAATTTTAATTACATATAATTGTTGAACAGTGGTAGTAAAAATTGGGCCTTTGATGGTGGTGCTGGTGCCACAACACTGTAAGCCCTGACAGTTACTCTTGGTGGGTGCAGCAATGGGCCCTGCTGTGAATTATTAGATCAAGAATTGTAATTACATGCCCCTTTTGAACAGGGGCTGAAAAATTGGGCCTTTCGTGGTGGTGGTGGTGGTGGTGGCGTTGCCACAACACTGTAAGCCCTCAGAGTAACTCTTGGTGGGTGCAGGAATGGGCCCTGCTGTGAATTATTAGATCAAGAATTGTAATTGCATGCCCCTGTTGAACAGGGGCTGAAAAATTGGGCCTTAGGCACTGGTGCCACAACACTCCAACCCCTCACAGATACTGTACTTGGAGCACAGCAATGAGCCCTATGGCAAATTATTGCTAAAAAAATTGTAATTACACGCCCCTGTAAAACAGGGGCTGAAAAATTGGGCTTTAGCCACTGGTGGCGGCACCCATAAACAAAAATGATCTTCCAAGCTATCATCATCAATCGTATCATTGAGGACTCGGAGGAGGAGGATAGCCAGTCAACATAACAGCACAGGCACTCAGCATCAGCATCAGTCTTGAAGGGATGTGACATGTTAAAATCAATTAGTCTGTTATATCAGCATCAGGTGTGTGGTAGCTGGTGGTGATCCAAGACTGGTTCATCTTGATGAAAGTCAGTCGATCAACCGAGTCGGTGGACAGGCGCACCCTGTGATCCGTGACAAATCCTCCAGCAGCACTGAATGTGCGTTCCGAAAGAACGCTGGATGCAGGACAGGCCAGTAGCTCAATTGCATACTGTGCAAGCTCTGGCCAGTGATCCATCCTCAAGACCCAGTAAGCCAGAGGATTTTCGGTGGGGAAGGTGTCCAAGTCTGACCTTGCCCCTAGATATTCCTGCACCATGTTTATCAGACGCTGGCGATGGTTGCTGGAACCGATCATACTTTGGGGCTGCGGACTAAAGAATTGTCTGAACGCATCGGTCAGACGACCACCTTCCCCACCGCTCCTTCTTTGACTGGCCGAAGCCTCAGCAACTCGTTGTCCAGGACCAGGAGTTTGTAACCTCCCAGTCTCTGGGAACGCGTTGCACAGACCTTTCTGCAAGGCCTCCCGGAGTTGTCTCATCCTCTGCTCCCTCTGCGAAGGTAACATAAGGTCCGCAACCTTACCCTTGTACCGTGGATCAAGGAGAGTGGCCAGCCAGTAATGGTCCCTCTCCTTGATCCGAAGAATACGAGGATCCTTCCGCAGACTTTGCAGGATCAGGGAGGCCATGCAGCGTAGGTTTGCTGAGGCATTCGCTCCGGAGTCCTCTGGGTCACTAAGGACGACATGATCCGCAGCCACCTCCTCCCAGCCACGTACAAGTCCACTGGTTTCTTGGGACTGTAAATCATCCCTAAAAGACTGCTGCTGATGATGCTGAGTGCCAGCCTCCACCTCCATGCTGACACAATCCTCCTCCTCCTCCTCCTCCTCCTCTTCCTCTTCCTGTGCGATGGGTGGGACAGAAGGAACACTGTCTGGGTAAAGGGGGCCTTGAGAGGCAAGGAAGTCCTCCTCTTCCTGCCTCTGTTCTGCCTCAAGTGCCCTGTCCATTATTCCACGCAGCGTGTGCTCCAACAGGTGGACAAGAGGTACAGTGTCACTGATGCATGCACTGTCACTGCTCACCATCCTCGTGGCCTCCTCAAATGGTGCCAGGACAGTGCATGCATCCCTGATCATGCCCCACTGGCGTGGAGAAAAAAAAACAAGCTCCCCTGACCCTGTCCTGGTGCCGTAGTCGCACAGGTACTCATTGATGGCCCTCTGCTGCGTGTGCAGCCGCTGCAGCATGGCCAACGTTGAGTTCCACCTGGTGGGCATGTCACATATAAGGCGGTTCTTGGGCAGGTTCAACTCCTTTTGCAGCTCAGCCAGGCGAGCACTGGCATTATAAGATCTGCGGAAATGCACACAGACTTTCCTGGCCTGCCTCAGGACATCCTGTAAGCCCGGGTACCTGCCCAAGAACCGCTGCACCACCAGGTTAAGGACGTGAGCCACACAGGGCACATGGGTCAGTTGTCCCTGTCGGAGGGCGGAGAGGAGGTTGGTGCCATTGTCGCAAACCACCATTCCTGGCTTAAGCTGGCGTGGCGTCAACCACCTCTCGGCCTGGCCCTGCAGAGCAGACAGGACCTCTGCCCCAGTGTGGCTTCTGTCCCCCAAACACACCAGCGCAAGCACGGCATGGCATCTTTTTGCCTGCGTACTTGCGTAGCCCCGTGAACGGCTACGGAGCACCGCTGGTTCATAGGACAAACCACAGGAAGAGGCCATGGAGGAAGAAGAAGAGGAGGGGGTGGAGGAGAGAGGTGTGTCACAACCAGTAGTAGCATTTTGGAGGCGTGGCGGTGGAACAACCTCCAACACTACTGCACCTTGTCCTGCATCCTTCCCAGCTGCCAAAAGAGTGACCCAATGGGCCGTGAAAGAAAGGTAACGTCACTGTCCATGCCTGCTGGACCATGAGTCAGCGGTAATATGCACCTTACCGCTGACCGCCCTGTCCAGCGAGGCCAAGACATTGCCTTCCACATGCCGGTAGAGAGCCGGAATAGCCTTCCGTGAGAAAAAGTGGCGTTTGGGAACCTGCCACTGAGGAACCGCACATTGCACAAACTCACGGAAGGGGGCCGAGTCTACCAACTGAAAAGGCAGCAGTTGAAGCGCTAGCAATTTAGCCAAGCTAGCATTCAACCGCTGGGCATGTGGATGGCTGGGAGTGAACTTCTTTCGACGGTCCAGCAGCTGGGGCAGGGAAATTTGCCTGCTAGAATCGGACGTCGGTGTACTGCTAGCAGAGTGGCCGCAAGTACTTGGCTGTGACACACCTAATTCTACACCTTCATTCCTCTCAGTGCATGTTTCAGAGAGGACTGAAGTTATAGTGGGGTTGGAGATCCCAGCTGATGCGGTGCAAGGAGAGGTCCGCTTTGTTCTTTGGTGTGGGTCTTTGAGGTAGGCTTGCCAACGAGCTGTATGGCAGGTCAACATATGTCTGGTCAGGCATGTGGTACCCAAGCGGCTGATGTTTTGGCCACGCGATATACGCTTGAGACATATGTTGCAAACAGCAGCTGTGCGATCTGATGCACTAGCCTCAAAAAAGGCCCACACCAAGGAACTTTTTGAATGACGGGCAGAGGCTGCGCCCTGCACAGGCGGAGCTCTGCGGTGTGATTCCGTCGGCGTACTGCCCTTACGCTGGCCACCAAAGGGCATCCTGCCTCGTTGGAGATGTGCCTCCTCCTCATCCTCCTCCTCCTCCTCTCTCCTATTAGGCACCCACGTGGAGTCAGTGACCTCATCATCCCCTCCCTCCTCATCACTGAAGCCAATCTGGCAGTATGCTGCAGCTGCTGGAACATGACTGCCAGATTGGTGTCCTTCTTGAGCATCCCCTCTGTCTGCTCTCACGCTACTGCCTTCCTGTAGCTGGGTTTCATCATCAGACCCTTCGAAACGCTGGGCATCCTCCTGGAGCATGTACCCAACACTGTGCTCAAACAGTTCGGGGGACTCCTCAGGAGGAGGACATGGTGGGTCTAGGGAAGGAGTGACTGATGATGAGTCTGACATTGATACCAGGGAAGAGGACGCTTTGGCAGCTGCTTTGCCAGTACCCTGAGCCTGGGTGAGAGAGGATGAGGATGAGGAGGAGGGCTTGGTCATCCACTCTACCAAGTCTTCGGCATGATGTGGCTCAACATGTCCAGCTGCCGAAAAGAAGGACAAGCGTGTCCCATGGCCATGTGCTGATGACAATGCACCGCGTCCACGACCAGCACTGTTGCCCCCAGACACAGAGCCTGCTTGCCCTCTTTTATTGCCTCCTGACTGTCTGCCTCTCCTTGTTTGCCTTCCAGACATTCTAATAGATGGCCTGCAGGGAGATGGGAAAAAAGCAATAAGGGCTACCTTCAGGTGTCCTTCTCTGTCCCTTTACTTAAGGATTTCTAAATATGGTTGAGGATTATTGCTTTTGCACAGAATAGCACAACGACAATTTCCCTGACTGTCCAAAAAACAAGGATTTCAAAGATGGTTGATGAGGAATGCTTTAGCACACTATAGCACAAGGAGAATTCCCCTCACTTTCCTTCTTTGCCCCTAGAAACAAGGACTGGCACAGTGAAAGAAACTGACACTCTCCCTACCTAGAGTTTTCTGTCCCTAGAAAAAATGTTTTTTTAAAGCACACTATAGCACAAGGAGAATTCCCCTCACTTTCCTTCTTTGTCCCTAGAAACAAGGACTGGCACAGTGAAAGAAACTGACACTCTCCCTACCTAGAGTTTTCTGTCCCTAGAAAAAATGTTTTTTTAAAGCACACTATAGCACAAGGAGAATTCCCCTCACTTTCCTTCTTTGTCCCTAGAAACAAGGACTCGCACAGTAAAACACACTGACACTCTCCCTACCTATCCTTCTCTTTCCCTAAACTAAAGGAATCCAGGTTAAGCAAGAAAGAAATAAATGTCACTGTCCCTGCCTATGCTTGTCTTTCCCTGCTCCGGAACACACTACACTAGGCCGCCGTGCTGGCGGCCTTTTATAGTGTGGGGCGTGTACTAAACACCCTCAGCAATAATTGGCCACAGGCATCCTGCCTGTGGCCAATCATTGCTCTCCTCGCTGCCGGCGCTGTGATTGGCCAAGCATGCGGGGTCACAGTGCATGCTTGGCCAATCACAGCGCCTGGATGACACTGCGATGGCGTAGTGCATTGTGGGCCGTTCGCGTCACTCGAATTTGGCGCGAACGGCCCAAATCGTTCGATCTTCGTCGAACGATCGAACAGCCGATGTTCGAGTCGAACGTATGTTCGACTCGAACACGAAGCTCATCCCTACCCGTGATGTACTCCAAGAAAAGGATTTTACAGGTAAGCTGTTATAAAAATCCCTTTATAGTTTTCTTCTACTGTGCTATACTAAAAAAAAAAACATTTTTTTTTAATAGCATTTTCTGCAGTTCTGTAGCTGTGCGATTCAGCGGTTACGTACTGTGGGTGTATTGTGGTCTTCCAAAAAACGCCATTTAGGGCACCGGCAGCACCTCAGAAGGCAGGGTTAGCATGGCCGAAATGTGGAAAAGCTTTGTCAGCACGCCACAACAACCAGCACCACCAGCTGAGATGGAACGTCTTAGCAGGAGGCAGCATTTCACCAACATGGTTGAGCAGTATGTGTCCACAGGCCTACACGTACTGGATGACGGGTCTGCCCCCTTTAACTTCTGGGTCTCCAAATTGGGCACATGGCCTGAGCTTGCCCTTTATGCCTTGGAGGTGCTGGCCTGCCCTGCAGCCAGTGTCTTATCTGAACGTGTATTTAGCACGGCAGGGGGCGTTATCACAGACAAGCGCAGCCGCCTGTCCAGAGCCAATGTGGACAAGCTCACGTTCATTAAAATGAACCAGGCATGGATCCCACAGGACTTGTCCGTACCTTCTGCAGAATAGACATGTATACCGGTGTTGTGACAAAAACTGCCCGGCCATCGGATTGTGTCCGGCCCGTACTGCGAAGGCGCAGCACTTGCGCAGTACAGAGGACAAGGAGATTCACAAAATCTCCGAAGATGAACGGCGCCTGCGCTGTGAGTGCAGGTTCAAGCCCCACCATCCAAGTGGACATACGGTAGCACATAGTAACAGGGCCCCTCACGGGCTCGATTCGATCGCCACGCTTCGGGCATGGCCTCACTTGGCTCGGCTTGAACCACGGTGTGGCCTTCACCTGAACTCACCACGCAGGCGCCGTTCATCTTGGGAGATTTTCGAAATCCACTTGTCCTACATACTGAGCAAGCGCAGTACAGGGTGGACACTATTTGACGGAGGACAGAATTCGACACATCACTGGCCTTACCCAGCCATTGTTGTATTTTTGAACCAGTGTTGGCTACCTCGTCCTCCTCCACCGCCGCTTCCACCTACACAGCCACATCCACCGCCACCTCAACCTCCTACTCCATATGGACCTCGTCCTCCTAGGTCAAGATTATAATTTTTATTTTATTTTTTTGTAGCGCACAGATCCTTATTTTTTTGTAGCGCACAGATCCTTTCCCCCTTACCTGCCTTTATGTTGTTGGCTCCTCGCAGGAGGGAGAAAGGCACACCACACTACCAGCCCGTACCCTCCTATATAAAGTGGGTTAAGCGGTGTACTTGACGGGCCGTATCCACAGCCGGAGTCAAAACTCCTCCAGAGGATGATTCTCACCTCTACTGTAGGTAGAGGCAAGTCCTTTAATTCCCAGTAAAGTCAATGTCCACACCAGCTGAAATTACAACTCTTATTCTCTCATGGCAAAATAAATTGTACTCGGATAGAAAAGGTTAGAGCAAAGAAACAGGACAGCTTAAGGTGTGGAAGAGGTCCAGGCACAAACATAGCACATTCACTTCACTGCTTAGGTTTCTCAAACAGTTTTAGGTGCACGGTCTCTGCCACAGACCTTGAGGTTGGTCTCTGCCACAGACCGGGTGTACAAGGCCCCTGCCACGGACCTGGAGAACTTTGGTCTCTGCCACAGACCAGGGTGTATAAGGCCCCTGCCACGGGCCGGGTAAATAAGGCCTCTGATACAGTCAAGATGACCTTGAGCTTCTCCTTCTACGAACCTAGCCCATATCAAAGGGAAGACATCTCTCCAGGGAGTCAACAGACCCTTCCTTCATCGTGACTCCCGCATCGGTCCATCAGAATGATCCTCCCTTCCCTGGAACAGGGTCCCCTACACAAGGCGGCACCCTAAGACTCCTCAACCCTTAGCGGACTCCAGACAAAGGCTCTGGACTCCAGGCTTTACTCCCCGCCCCTAGGCCTCCATACCCAGGGCAGCAGGAACTCCAGGATAGTACCTCACCCCGGGCTAAAGGTACCCGAGATGGAACAGGAACACATGCACCCAGGCCGAAGGCACCTGGGCGCGGACCCCACTGAACATCAGCCCCCAGGCCAAAGGTCTGCCCCTTTTATATGCTCTCCCGGCATGCACAGCAGGTTCCCCGCCCCGCTGTACTACTGCCAAGAGGGGACACAAAAGGCACAGCACTGTATCGGCGGTTCAACCCTAGCCTACCATGGCAGCGCCACCTGTAGGCCGCAGGGAACTGCACACCAATACTGTCCCCTGAGGACAAAATGATCCATGAATCCTACAGAATTAGGGTGTTTGAGCCTATTTACCACTCAAACACTTCCCTTAAATTTAGCACCCCGCTACATTTTTATTTCAAAGTATTTTATTTTCCCACTAGCTTATCCATTAAATTAAAAAATATTTTTTCCAGAAAGGGCGTATTCTGGGGCATTCCCACCATATGCGTGGCATCGTGCCGTTGAGTTTCTGAGGTTCTTAATGACTTCCTGTACCTCTTCTGCTGAAAAGGGGGCCTCCAGCATATTTTTTAATTTTTTAATTTTTTTTATGTTATTTTTAAGTTATTTCCCTATCCACATTTGTTTGCAGAGCACTTGCCATGCTCTTAACAACATTTTGCTGCCATTTGCAGCCCTCTAGCCCTTTCCATTACTTTTTTAGAGCCTTTTTAGTCCTTAGAAGTCCGGGTCCCCGTTGACTTCAATGGGGTTCGGGTTCGGGTTAAAGTTCGGTCCCGAACCCGAACTTTTTTCCGAAGTTCGGCCGAACCCGTCGAACCCGAACATCCAGGTGTCCGCTCAACTCTATAAAGGAATTGTCAAAAACCGGCTCTTGTCATTTTTTACATTTTTGTCACTTTTTTTGTGAAATGGTAGGGGTACATTTGTACCCCATAACCATTTCACACAGGGGGGGGCGGAATCTGGGGGTCCCCTTTGTTAAAGGGGTCTTCCAGATTCCGATAAGCCCCCGCCCGCAGACCCCCACAACCACCGGGCAAGGGTTGTGGGGATGAGGCCCTTGTCCCCATCAGCATGGGGACATCCTTCCCATGTTGAGGGCATGTGGCCTGGTACGGTTCAGGAGGGAGGGGGGGCCGCTCTCTCACCCCCCTCTTTTCCTGCGGCCTGCCAGGTTGCGTGCTCAGATAAGGGTCTGGTGTGGATTTTTGGGGGTACTCCACACCATTTTTTTTTTAAATTTGGGGTGGAGTTCCCCTTAAAATCCATACCAGATCTGAAGGGCCTGGTATGAATATTTGGGGGAACCGCACGCATTTTTTTTTTAATTTGCGGCAGGGTTCCCCTTAATATCCATTCCAGACCTGAAGGGCCTGGTAATGGAATTTGGGGGACCCCCACGCTTTTTTTTTTGTGTTATCAAAGACTTTCAATTACTTTTATCTGTATTGACGGGAACCAGCAATTCATTACAGCCGCGAGGACTTTTAAATGACTATTATTTTACTCAAACTGTTATAAACATGGAAAACATGCACTACTTTACAGGCATACTATAGACACCCCCAGGTATGATATTTAGGACCAGTTCACACCGGATGCAGTGCAGTGCGTTTTTTTGATGCATGAAAAACGCAAAGAAAGTTGATCACATTAATGCCAATGGCATAGGTCACACCACTGCAGTCCGTTCCAGTGCGTTTCATAAAGGAAAAAATTGGTCATGCTGCATTTTTTAGGTACAGAACTGTACTGGACCGCAGTAAAACACATCAAAAACGCAACGGAACGTACCAAAAACGCACTGGAATGCACCGGAACGCACCTAAATGCTCCAAAGACGCACTGTAACACACTTGTCCTAAGTGAAAAGAGGGGGGAAAAAACACTGGACTGCATCAAAAACGCATCAAAAATGCACTGGAACACACTTGTCCTTCTCTTTGGTTAATAAAAAAGAGGGGTGAAAAAAAAGCACTGGACTGCATCAAAAACTTAACAAAAATGCACTGGAACGTGTCAAAAACGCGCATGCAGAAAAGCACCTGGAACGCATCCAGACTGCGTTTCTATGGTGTAAACTAGGGCCAGTTCACACCATAGAAACGCAATCCGGATGCGTTCCAGGTGCTTTTTTGCATGCATGTTTTTGATGCGTTCCAGTGCATTTTTGTTACGTTTTTGATGCAGTCCAGTGCTTTTTTTTTCACCCCTCTTTTTTATTAACCAAAGAGAAGGACAAGTGTGTTCCAGTGCGTTTTTGGTGCATTTAGGTGTGTTCCGGTGAGTTCCAGTGCGTTTATGATGCGTTTTGCTGCATTCCAGTACAGTCCAGTGCAGGTAAAATGCAGCATGTTCTACTTTTTTGGGGGAACTGGAACACACTGGAACAAACACTGCCATTTAGAACCATATAACCAACTTTCCATGCATTTTTGATGCATAAAAACGCAATGGACTGCATGTGGTGTGAAATGGACCTTAAGCAATTTGGCATATTTAAAGGCACTTCTCTTTGTTTTGTTTTTGGTGTTGTACAAATTGGTGACATTGATATATGTCCCTTAGGGTGGGACCTGGGCCCCCATTTTAAGGCCAATAACTAGAAGAAAAGCCAGCCAAGTGGGGACTAGCAAAATTAACAAGTCAGTTCCCATAGACTGCAATGGTATTTGTTGGTGGGGGGGGGGGGGGGGGTGATTGTCCCATCCCTAATTTTGTAGCATGCTGGATGATGTGCTTAATTTTGGACAGGGGGGGTTATTTTCTGATAGCTGCATTTGTGTTGTTATGCGCATGCCCAGGGACTTAGATTTTTTTTGTTGGTGCTTTTTGTGTGTGAACAGCACCTGGATATTTCGGGGCATGTTCAGAGAGTGTTTTTATGGGTTAGTAATTGAAGGACATCCTTAACAGGTGTAGCCACTTTGAAGTTCAGTCTCTACATTGGGTGAACTTGCATTTTGGGTGTTTCATGGACTGTGCATGTGTTTTCAATTGCCTCATTAGCTCACAAACATAGGTTATATAAAGCTCACAGTTAGCATTCCCTCCCTTGCCCTGAAAAGAGGCAAGTGTGTGTGTGTGCGTGCGCGCGTGCATGTCCGTGTCCCCGGCAAAATGTACATTTTGGTGTCCTTATCGAGTTTATAACACATGCATTTTATTTGTTATGTCTTTGCAAAACAGGTGTTTGGTTTATTTTGTGGATTGTATTTTTTGGTGTGGGGGAAATGTTCCCCTGAACTAATTTTGATGTTGTTAATGTTTGTTGTTTGTTCACTTTGATTTAATTGTCTGTGATGCACTATTTAGCCAAATCTTTATCAAGATGTTGTGAGTCTGTAACTGTTTCAAATTGACCCGGTTTTTTAATTTTTAATTTCTTATTTTTTATTATTCTTTGTTTTGTTGACCAATACAATTTGATGCAAAGTTTTGAGGTTTGTTTTGCGTTTTCTTTGCAACAAATGTGACAGCTGATTTGAATGTCAAAACAATAGGTGTGATTTGTCTACCCTGGTGCCTTCATGCTAGCATATGCATGAATTGTGTGCTGCCATGGAGAGTCACCAGGAAATGAAAAATACAGAGCGGTAAGTATTCAATTTTCCTTTTTACTGCAGTGGTTCTCAGCCTCAGTCCTCAAGTCCTCAAGTACCCCCAACAGGACATGTTTTGTGAATTTATCTCATGGAGAATTGCTGTCCAAAATACCAAACCATTGACTGTGATTTAAAGCACATGTGCAAGATGAAGGAAAACCTGCAAACATGGCCTGTTGGGGGTACTTGAGAAGCACTGATTTAGAGCACTGCACTTAAAAATATCTCAAGGCAATACAATTCTAATTGTGGGCATTTTGAGGGAAACAAAGTAAGTGTTAGAACCCCTGCCTGTGTGTTTTTTATTTTTTTTAAAGGTTGGGCTTTGTGTCCCCTTGTAGTAAAATTGGCTTCACTCCCTGTCACACAGCTAAACAGGAAGTGAAGGCAAAACCCTACCAATGTCTTTTCTTGGGGACACACAGATCAATCTAACTAGTGTCCCCATTAAGCAAATTGCACTCTAGGACTTTGTTGTGTACACCCCAAATCATTGGGTAGTTTGGGGTTTAGTAAAGACAAATCCACTCTGCAGTAAAAGTGTAGCTGCTGAAAATCTGAGGGATCACTGGTGATTGTAACATCCAATCATGTAAAAACAAAGATGGTGTTTTTTTTGTTTGCTTGCATTTCCCTTTCGGATATCCAGCAAGTGTACTTGTAGTGCAAAGTAGATTTGCCTTTATTAAATAAACCCCAAAGTCCCAAAAAACTAATAATTTGGGGTGTAACCCGCAAAATGCTGGAGTGCAATGTACATAATGGGGAGAGTATTTAGATTGACCTGTGTGTCCCCAAGGAAAGACATTGGTAGGGATTTCCCCTCACTTCCTGTGTGGCTATGTGACAGAAAGTGAATTATTTGGAAGGATAAAGTGGCCAAATTTGGGAGTTGTCTTCACCCTATCAGGGGTGCAGACATCCCCAAAAACGATCTAGACGTGTAATCCCTCTGCACTCTATCCCCAAGCAAAAATAAGAAAGTATTTCATTTAGTTTAACTTTGCAAAGACACATTCCTAGGTTGAATTGTGATGCATGTCAATGGCCCATTTAGACCCTCTTTAATCACTTGAGATCAGCGCTATAACTGATCGCCAGCCACAGCATGGTCCTCAAGTGCTGGGAGTCCGTCAATAAACGTCATCCCCTTCGCGCGCACGCTGTGGTCACAGAGTCACTGAGACTCGGGTGATGACAGATCCAAGTAAGGGGCCGATCCCTGCCCTTTACCATGTGATCAGCTGTCAGCCAATGACAGCTGATCACGTGATGTAAACAAAAGCTGGGTAATGGTTTTTGTTTTCTCCTCGTGCTGACAGCGTGATCATAAAAAAAGGCAATCACTGGCTTATGTGCAAGGGACATCGGGCCCGAAGAGGAAGAGGCAATTCTGCATCATCTGTGACAATCAGTAGCCCCTGCCAGTGCCACCTATCAATGCCCACCACTGCTGCCAATCAGTGCCACCTAGCAGTGCTGCCTATCAGTGCCCATCATTGCCACCTAGCAGTGCCACTTCTCAATGCCCACCAGTGCCAACTAGCAATGCCACCTCTCAGTGCCCACTCTTGCCACCTTATCGGTGCCCATCAGTGCAGCCCATCAGTGTACATCAATGAAGGAGTAAAATTACCTTTTGTCTAAATTTTTGAAATATTAACCACTTTCCTACCGCCCACCGTCAAATGACGTCCTGGGCTTTGTGCGGTGACATCTGAATGATGCCTGCAGTTGCAGGCATCATTCAGATATCATTCTTTTCAGCCGGCGATTCTGTGCACAATAAAAACGATCATAGCGGCAGTTCCGCCGCTTGATCGTTCTTATAGGCGGCGGGAGGGGACGTTCCCCCCCCCCTCCCGCCGCCATCCGGTGCTTCTCCCGTGCCATCTTGGGCTCGGAGAACGATTTGGCCGGCGCCGGGTGGGAAGCATAGAGATAACTGGTGACCAGATGGTCACCAGTCATCTCTATGACCGTCGGAGGCCAGGGCGCGACGTTATGACATCATGCCGGGTTCCCGTATGTAAACCAAGCCGTGATCTCGGCTGTCAGCATGAGATTGGTGAATTTTTTTGACTGATCTCATGCTTTCCAGCCTGGAGGAGAGATGTGGGGTCTTATTGACCCCGCATCTCTCCATAAAGAGGACCTGTCACAATAGATTCCTATTACAAGGGATGTTTACATTCCTTGTAATAGGAATAAAAGTGATCCAAAAAACAAAAAAGTTAAAAAAAGGAG
Organism: Rana muscosa; assembly: GCA_029206835.1. Lineage (NCBI taxonomy): Eukaryota > Metazoa > Chordata > Amphibia > Anura > Ranidae > Rana > Rana muscosa. The sequence goes on from CM055126.1 coordinate 210,991,825, forward strand.
TAAGAAATACAAAAAAGTAAAAAACAAAAAAAAAAATGAATCATAAAAGAAAAAACACCCATGTCCCCGGTAGCTCGCGCTCAGAAGCGAACACATATGTAAGTCTCGCCCACATATGTAAACGCCGTTCAAACCACACATGTAAGGTATTGCTGCGTGCGTTAGAATGAGTGCAACAATTCTAGCACTAGACCTTCTCTGTAATGCCAAAATGGTAACGTGTAAAAAAAAAATTAAAGCATCGCCTACGGAGAATTTTAAGTACTGAAGTTTGGTGTCATTTCATGAGTGTTTTTTTAAAGCGTGACATGTTAGGTATCTATTTACTCAGCATAACAACATCTTTCACAATATCCCAAAAAATTGGGCTAACTTTACTGTTTTGTAATTTTTTAACATTCATGAAACCATTTATTTACCAAAAAAAAGGCGTTGGAAAATTTATTGCGCAAATACCGAGCGAGATAAAAATTTGCAATGACCGCCAACTTATTCCCTAGAGTGTCTGCTAAAAAAACATATATAATGTTTGGGGTTTTGAAGTAATTTTATAGCCATTGTAATGTTCGGGGAACCAGCTAGATCGCAGGACACAGGCTTTTCAAACAAAAGGACGTTTATTTAAACTTAAATGGCTTCACAGCAGCAAAACAAAAGAAATGACAGTCTCACCGACTTGTAGAGTTTATAACTGCTGTCGCAGTTAAACAGTCCTTCCTTGGTGTTGCAGGTAAGTTTCCCAGATAGCAGGCTTCCATGCAGGCCACTGCCATGTACATTCACAGCTTCCCAGAGCTTTTCACAGCCTCCACAGCTTTTGCAGTGTCCACCATTCACCATGCAGACTTCACTACACTCCTCTCTCTAACCTACAACTTCCTGTCTCTCTTAAACCACTTCCTTGGACAGGTGTGTTAACCATTGCTGTTCCCTTAAAGGAACCACAGCCCAAACAGAGGGGAAATATAGCATCCTTCCAGGACCCAGCCACGGCGTCCTGTACATATCCCCCCCCTGTGCCCCAACGCCAAGGAGGTGGAGGCAACAGTGGAGCTAAAACAATGGACTCGGGAGAGGGCATCTGCATTTTGATGCAGTCTCCCGGGCCTATGCTCCACTACAAATTTAAATTCCTGGAGCGCCAGGAACCAACGTGTAATTCTGGCATTAGTCCCTTTACCTTGCCTCATCCATGTTAAAGGGGCATGGTCAGAAATTAACCTAAACTTCCTTCCCAAGAGGTAATATCTGAGGGATTCCAGAGCCCACTTAATGGCCAGACATTCTCGTTCAACTATAGCGTAGTTTTTCTCTGCTGGTGTCAACTTCCTACTGAGGAAGACTACTGGGTGCTCCTCACCATGAACAACCTGTGACAACACAGCTCCCAATCCTACATCGGAAGCATCAGTCTGGACAACAAACTCGTTTGAAAAATTGGGTGCTATCAGGACAGGGTGTTGGCACAGTGCTGACTTGAGCTCCAAAAAAGCCTTTTCAGCATCTGCATTCCATTCCACCATGACCGATTTCCGTCCCTTAGTCAGATCGGTCAATGGAGCCGCCAATGTGGCAAAGTTGGGTACGAATCTCCTGTAGTATCCCACCATGCCCAGGAATGCACGTACCTGCTTTTTTGTGAGGGGGCGGGGCCAATTCTGTATAGCCTCTACCTTGTTAACCTGAGGTTTCACTACCCCTCTACCTACAATATAGCCCAGGTATTTCACCTCCTCCATTCCCAAAGCACATTTTTCAGGGTTTATTGTAAACCCCTCCTTCCAAAGAGAGTCCAGTACTGCCTGGACTTTGGGCAAGTGTGATTCCCAGTCTCTGCTAAAAATGACTATGTCGTCCAAGTACACTGAGGCATACTCCCGGTGAGGTCGTAAAATCCTATCCATTGCTCGCTGGAAAGTGGCTGGAGCAGTTTGTAGTCCAAAAGGCATTCTTTTGTACTGAAAACTCCCCTCTGGGGTAGAAAAAGCAGTTTTCTCTCTAGCAGCCTTAGTCAACGGGATTTGCCAATACCCCTTGGTAAGGTCTAATGTTGTAATATACCTGGCTGGACCTAGTCTCTCAATAAGCTCATCTACCCGGGGCATGGGGTAGGCATCAAACCGTGAAACCTCATTAAGTTTCCGGAAATCATTGCAGAATCGCAGAGTCCCGTTGGGCTTTGGTACCAACACAATCGGGCTCGACCACTCACTCTGCGACTCTTCAATGATCTCCAGGTCCAGCATCTTCTTCACTTCCTCTGAAACGGCCTTCCTTTGAGCCTCTGGGATGCGGTAGGGCCGGACAAAAACTTTGACTCCAGGTTCCGTGATAATATCATGTTCTATGACACTAGTTAGCCCTGGCAAGTCTGAAAACTTTTCTTTATTTCTCTGCAAGAACTCCTTTGCCTGCTGACTTTGGATTTTAGACAGGGTACTTGCTACTTGGACACTCTCCACCCCAACCTGAGGCTCAAGTCTTGCACTAGCCAGGGAGGTCACCGGTTCCCTGTCTGTCCAAGGCTTTAACAAGTTGACATGATATATCTGATACGGTTTCCTCTTGCCTGGCTGGTGGACTCTATAATTTACCTCTCCCACTTTTTCCACAACTTCAAAGGGACCTTGCCATCTGGCCAAGAATTTACTTTCCACAGTGGGAATTAGCACCGCTACTCGATCCCCCACTTGGAAGTGCCTTATTTTAGCAGCCCTGTTATAGACCCGTTGTTGAGCCTCCTGGGCTTTTTGCAAATGCTCTTTGACTAGTGGCATCACAGTTTGGATCCTTTCCTGCATTTGGGAGACATATTCAAGAACACTCTTATGCTGAACAGGTTCACTTTCCCATTCCTCTTTAATAAAGTCAAGTAGTCCGCGAGGTCTCCGCCCATATACCAACTCAAAGGGTGAAAACCCAGTGGAGGCCTGGGGCACTTCCCTGATAGCAAACAGGAGAGCTGGTAACAGGCAGTCCCAGTCTTTCCCATCCCTTTGTACCACTCTCTTTAGCATAGACTTAAGGGTCTTGTTAAAGCGTTCCACTAACCCGTCCGTTTGGGGATGGTAGACCGATGTGCGCAGCTGTTTAATCCGGAACAGCTTGCACACATCGGCCATAACTCTCGACATAAATGGGGTGCCCTGGTCTGTGAGTATTTCCTTGGGAAAACCAGTCCGTGTAAACAACTGGAATAATTCCCGGGCAATAGCCTTAGAGGAGGTATTCCGCAGTGGAAGCGCCTCAGGATATCGGGTGGCATAGTCAAGAATCACTAATATGTAGGAGTAACCTCGAGCCGACTTTACCAAGGGACCCACTATATCCATGGCTATCCTCTCGAATGGGACCTCAATTATGGGCAGAGGGACCAAAGGGCTCCGGAAGTGGGTCACCGGAGCGGTCAACTGACAGGTGGGACAAGAGGCACAGTATTTCTTTACCTCTGCTTTCAGACCTGGCCAGTAAAACCGGTCGGTGATCCGTGCTTCCGTCTTCTCAACTCCCAGGTGTCCCCCTAACACATCATCATGGGCCAGGTCCAGAACCTTTCGTCTATATTGTTGGGGTACCAACAATTGTTCTACCACATTTTCCCTCACCTTGGTAACCCGATACAACAACTCATTATACATTGCGAAGTGTGGCCACCGCTCATTTGCACCTGGCTCTTGGGGAACCCCATTTACTACTACAACTTGTTCCCGTGCACGGGCCAAAGTGAGGTCCTGCATCTGAGCAGTACCAAACGCCCCCTGGGGAACACCCAAATCTGGCAGGGCAGGGGTAGAGGCCACTTCCTCGTCCTCTTCCCCCAGCATTACCTGAAGTGGGGAAGATCCTCCCCCCTCAGTGTTTTGGTAGATCTGTGGACCACATGTCTTGACATTATCAACATTATCAGCTCTACTTTCATCACCATTAACCCAACCATTATCAATTTCATCATTTGGATCCACATTAAGAACATTTGGCAGTTCAGGGTTATTCCTCTCAGCAGCAGGAACAGGGAGGCTAGTTTCTCCCCAATCTCTGAACTGTTCTCCTTGTTCCCACAGTTTTGTAAACAACGGACAGTCTCGTCCTATTATAACATCATGTACCAAGTTCTTTACCACCCCCACCTCTTGAGTACCAGTGCCACATGCTGAGGAGATGGTCACCGAGATGAGAGGGTACTCTCTAGTGTCCCCGTGAATGCACACCACCCGTAAGGTTTTTCTTACCGGACCGATCTTCCCAATTACTCTAGGATGAACCAGGGTTACCATGCTTCCGGAGTCCAACAAAGCCCGGGCAGGGAGGTGGTTCACTTGGACTTCACACTCAAATTTTTCCTCACCCAGGTCGAGCTGTGTGGTGCATACTTTATGGGCATAAAAAGACCCCCTCCGAAGAACCCCGCATTCCATGGGCTCCTCTTGCAGTGGGCAGTGTGCCCGGGTATGACCCCAGGAATGACATCGCCTACATTGTATATCCCCTCCTCTCCGAACAGGAACAGAACGCTGAGGAGGTACCGGGAATGACTCTTGACCTTCCGGGGTGTTTGCTCCAGGACTCCTTGGAACATCCTTTCGAAGGGCAGCAGTTGGTCGAACAGGCCGTGGTAGACTAGGGCCTATGCGCTTGGTAGGTCCGAGCAGGTCCTCCACCACTGTATATCGTTCCACCATCTCGACAAGGAGGTTTGCTGTTTTGTGGTCTCCATGGCTGACCCACCGTTGAAGGTCGTCTGGCAGGGATCGCAGGTATCGGTCCAGCACAACCCGTTCCACGATTTGGGGGCCCGACAACACCTCAGGCTGCAGCCATTTTTTTACCAGTTGCACCAGGTCATGCATTTGAGACCGAGGTGGCCGATCTGGACGATACTTCCATTGGTGAACTCGTTGGGCCCGAACGGCCGTAGTCACCCCCAGACGAGCCAGAATTTCTGCCTTTAACTTTTGATAGTCTTTAGCATCATCGGGTGGCAGGTCAAAGTAGGCTTTTTGAGGATCTCCGGTGAGAAAAGGGGCAATGAGGCTGGCCCACTGGTCCTGAGGCCACCCTTCTCTCTCTGCCGTCCTCTCAAATGTAGCAAGAAATGCCTCTACATCATCGCTCAGGGACAATTTCTGCAAAAAATGGCTTGCCCTCACAGTCACCTGGTTGCCAGGGGCAACAGCCGCTTGCTCCCGAACCTGAGATAGCTGCTGCACTGCTTCCTTTAAGACAGCCACCTGAGCCTGCATAACCTCTTGCTGGGCTGCTTGCTGGGCTGCCAACTGGGTCACCAACAGGCGGGTATTTTCTTGCTGCAGCTGATTTGCTTCCTCATGGCGAGTTTGCGCTTGCATATTAGCCAGGGACAGCTGTTTAATTAGCTCCTCCATTGCTTCAGCTTTCAACGTTTGTGCAGCTTTAACCCAGGACATAAATCCAATGTACTGTCCCTTTAACTGTCAGTTCAATGTCAAGTTCAATGCAAAAAAAAAAAACGTTTTGTTTTTTTCTTCTTATGCCTGTTATTCTGTCCTGCCCGCATTCGAGCACCAGTGTAATGTTCGGGGAACCAGCTAGATCGCAGGACACAGGCTTTTCAAACAAAAGGACGTTTATTTAAACTTAAATGGCTTCACAGCAGCAAAACAAAAGAAATGACAGTCTCACCGACTTGTAGAGTTTATAACTGCTGTCGCAGTTAAACAGTCCTTCCTTGGTGTTGCAGGTAAGTTTCCCAGATAGCAGGCTTCCATGCAGGCCACTGCCATGTACATTCACAGCTTCCCAGAGCTTTTCACAGCCTCCACAGCTTTTGCAGTGTCCACCATTCACCATGCAGACTTCACTACACTCCTCTCTCTAACCTACAACTTCCTGTCTCTCTTAAACCACTTCCTTGGACAGGTGTGTTAACCATTGCTGTTCCCTTAAAGGAACCACAGCCCAAACAGAGGGGAAATATAGCGTCCTTCCAGGACCCAGCCACGGCGTCCTGTACACCATACATGTATGATTTTTACATGAAGGAGAGAAGTGCCAGAATAGGCCCAGTGCTGAAGTGGTTAAAATATCAATTTTTTTTTTTTAAACTCGGTCTTTTGTATTTATAGAAAACAAAAAACCGTAGAGGTGATCAAATAGCACCAAAAGAAAGCTCTATTTGTGTGCCAAAAAATAATACATTTTCATTGGGTTACAGTGTTGTATGAGCACGCAATTGTCATTCAAAGTGCATCAGCGCTGAAATGTGAAAATTGGTCTGGGCAGGAAGGGGGTTTAAGTGGCCAGTGCGCAAGTGGTTAATCTAAGGCTACATGCACACGGACGTTTTTCAAGCCGCTTGTTTGAGCGTTTTTTGCAGCTTAAAAACGTCTCTCCATGTTAGCCTATGGCCACCATGGCGTTTTTGAGCTGTAAATGGCATAGGCGTTTTTAGGCCCCATGTACACGGGACGCTGGTGCAAAGTGTTCAGAACTAAGTTTGAAAGCGCCATTTAGAAAGGCGCGCTTTGTGGCGTTTGCATGCCGCGTTTTACCAGATTTGCATCTATACGCGTTTAGTTAGGAAACATGATAAGGAGCCACCCTAAGCTCCAAAAACAGTATTATTAACGATTTCAGCTATTTTTTGAGACCAGAGTGAGTATCAGCAGCTGAGAGAGCAACAGTGTAGTTGTATTTAGCGTGTCACTTGCCACATCACTTGCCCCAAGTTGTGGATTGTCCACTTGCCACGTCAGCTGCCCCAAGTTGTGGATTGTCCACTTGCCATGTCAGCTGCCCCAAGTTGTGGATTGTCCACAATGCAATGGAAGCAATTGCATTATTTTTTTGATATACCGGTATATATATATTTTTAATGGTTTTTCCTCATTTGCCCTAATTTTTGAGTTTATCAATGTAAAAAAATAGGACACCTTTAAAAACGCTTCTAAACTAAAATACGTCTAAACGCCGGTACCCGCGTCTGAAACGTGGAAATCTTTGGCGTCTGAAGGCATTTTTAGGCTTTCTGAAAAACCGAGTTTAAACGCAACTGCAGATTTTTTTTCCAGGCCAAAAACAGTGTTTTGGATGTAATAGAATTCAATGGACCCGCATCGAAAACGCAAGTACCGCGAATTTGCGGCAATTTTTTTTTTAACCTGCTTATAGCTGGTTGTTAAAGGAAATGTAAAAAAAATAAACATTGCCGGCTCTAAAAAAAAAAAAAAACTGGAAAATAAACAGCGTGGGGTCCCCCCCCAGGTCCATACCAGGCCCTTGGGTCTAGTATGGATTCAAAGGGAGCCCCCCCCCCCCCCACCCACCAGAATGAAAAAAAATGGCGTGGGGGTCCCCCTATAAATCCATACCAGGCCCTTCAGGTCTGGTATGGATTTTAAGGGGAACCCCGCCAAACCTAAAAAAAAAATAGCGTGGGGGTCCCCCTATAAATCCATACCAGGCCCTTCAGGTCTGGTATGGATTTTAAGGGGAACCCCGCCAAATTTTAAAAAAATAGCGTGGGGTCCCCTAAAAATCCACATCAGACCCTTTATCCGAGCACGCAACCTGGCAGGCCACAGGGGAAGAGGTGGGGACGAGAGAGCGGCCCCCCTTCCCTCCTGAACCGTACCAGGCCACATGCCCTCAACATGGGGAGGATGTCCCTATGTTGATGGGGACAAGGGCCTCTTCCCGACAACCCTGGCCGTTGGTTGTCGGGGTCTGCGGGCGGGGGGCTTATCAGAATCCGGGAGCCCCCTTTAATAAGGGAGCCCCCAGATCCCGGCCCCCCACCCTATGTGAATGAGTATGGGGTACATCGTACCCCTACCCATTCATCTGGTGGCAAAAAAAGTTAATAAAAAACACAACACAGGTTTTTAAAGTAATTTTTTAGGCAGCTCCTGGGGTCTTCCTGCCGGGCGTCCCGCTATCTTCTTCCAGCTCTTTTGCTAGCGGGGTCCCGGGCTTCCTCGTCGTCTTGTTCTGACTTCGGGGGTCTTCCTGCCGGGCGCCCCGCTATCTTCTTCCAGCTCTTTTGCTAGTGGGGTCCCGGGCTTCCTCGTCGTCTTCGGGGGTCTTTCTGCCGGGCGCCCCGCTATCTTCTTCCAGCTCTTTTGCTAGCGGGGTCGCCTTCTTCCGACTTCCGGGGTCTCTTGTTCTGTTCTCCGGTGTCGTCTCCGCGCTCTCCGGTTCTTCTCCCGCTCTCCGGTGCCTTCTCCACAATCTCCGGTTCTTTCTGCCTTCTGCCCGGCGCCCCGCTATCTTCTTCCAGCTCTTTTGCTAGCGGGGTCCCGGGCTTCATCGTCGCCTTCTTCCCTCTTCTCTTCGCCCGATGTTGCCTCGTCGCTTTCCGCTGTTACAATGCTCTGGCCGCGGAGCGCGCCCACTTATAATGGCATGGGCGTGGTCACCGGGTGATGACACCGCTGACCCCGCCCCCGTAGCACGTCACAGTCCCATCATTCCTCGGGACTGTGACATCATACGACGAGGAAGCCCGGGACCCCGCTAGCAAAAGAGCTGGAAGAAGATAGCGGGGCGCCCGGCAGGAAGACCCCCGGAGCAGTGTAATAAATTACTTTAAAAACCTGTGTAGTGTTTTTTATTGACTTTTTTTCCACCAGGTGAATGGGTAGGGGTACGATGTACCCCATACTCATTCACATAGGGTGGGGGGGCCGGTATCTGGGGGCCCCCTTATTAAAGGGGGCTCCCGGATTCCGAAAAGCCCGCCGCCCGCAGACCCCGACAACCAATGGCCAGGGTTGTCGGGAAGAGGCCCTTGTCCCCATCAACATGGGGGCAGGGTGCTGTGGGGTGGGGGGGCCGCAGGTCGCCCCCCTGCCCCAAAGCACCCACCCCCCATGTTGAGGGCATGTGGCCTGGTACGGTTCAGGAGGGAGGGGGGGCCGCTCTCGTTCCCCCCTCTTCCCCTGCGGCCTGCCAGGTTGCGTGCTCGGATAAGGGTCTGGTATGGATTTTGGGGGGGACCCCCGCGCCGTTTTTTCAGCTTAGGGGGTTTCCCTTTAAATCCATACCAGACCTAAGGGCCTGGTATGGATCTTGGGGGAACCCCCACGCCGTTTTTTTGGCTTAGGGGGTTCCCCTTAAAATCCATACCAGACCTAAGGGCCTGGTATGCTCCTGAAGGGGAACCTATGCCGGTTTATTCATTAAAATTTGGCGTGGAGTTCCCCTTCATGATACATACCAAACACGGGACAGCGAGGCTGCCGAGAACCAGCGTGATGCCATCGCGCTGGAGATATTCTTGGCCAGCAAGTCGCCTCTAGGACACGACTTGAGCGCCTGCTTCACGCTCAGGTCGTGTCCAAGTTGCCTCGCAAAGTCGCGCTGTCCCTGTGTCAGCCGGCACATGAGTCGCCCCTATTCAAATCAATGGGCTCCCATAGGGAACCATTCATTTTCAATTGAGCGCCCCTGACATTTGTATTTACTATAACAGTGCGCCGCTGTGCGCCGCTGGTTCCTGCGCCCAGTGAAGGAGTTATCCGGCGCACTAATTAAGGTTAGAACCAGCGCAGCGCACTGTTATTAGTAAATCAGCCCCTATGTATCTACTGTATCTGCAATCTCATGTCTGCCAAACCAGCGGTTGACAATACCTGTGCTTGGAATCACACTGGACAAATGCCAATAAAGGTCCAGCTCACTTGTAGCCCATTCACATTTGTAGTGGATGGTTGATTGGTCAGGGCTCCTCACATGAACTTCCTGTCACTGCAGCTCCCAGCCCTGCCCCTCTTCCAGAACATTCTCCATGGAAGCAGGGGAGGCGCCCAAGAACTGAAGCACAGGTGGTCACACCCACTGCTACACTAACCACTCCCTGCCTCCAGATCAAAACAAACAGGCCTAGCCTGAAACATAGTCCTGACTAAATTTTCCTGCTCTGGCAGCTACCATACAAAAATCCTCACTCTAGCACCTACCTATGAGAGAGGGTGCTACACATTGTTTTCAATCAAACCCTGATGAAGGGTGCATCCTAGGACCCTGGAAATGCTTTAGATACTTAATGGATTGAGTTGGATGGCTCCCATGACTTTTCCCTGAATAAAGTTGTATTTGCACTTTTTAGCAGTGGTGTGGTGCTTCAATTTACATTTTTATCTCACGTCTTTGGCTAACTTTAGTCAGAGGAATGCAGACTCTATGATACTACTTTTCATCTGGGACAAATAAGCCTACTTATATCTTCATTCTCCTTGGAGAAAGTGGAGTAAATATTTGATAGTCCCTTCTTAAAAGTAAAAGTCTTCTGAAAATATTCTTGCTAGGTAAGTACGGCTTTTTTTATGTTTATACATAAATATCACATATCTCAAAGCGCATTCGACTTTGTCAATAAAATCCTTCAGAAAAAGCCTGCTCTCACCTATGGAATTAGGGTATATAAAATGTTTGTTTTTTTTTCTAATAGAAATAAGGCTAATCTGGATTTCTGCCCTTCAGCATTAAATGATGGATGTCCCTTCTTTTACTGAACGTTTGCCTTGCCTCATTTCCGGGCTTAGCTTTCCTCTGGCACCATAAGCATATACAGTATCTAACAAAAGTGAGTACACCTCTCACATTTTTGTAAATATTTTATTATATCTTTTCATGTGACAACACTGAAGAAATAACACTTTGCTACAATGTAAAGTAGTGAGTGTACAGCTTGTATAACAGTGTAAATTTGCTGTCCCCTCAAAATAACTCAACACAGCCATTAATGTCTAAACCGCTGGCAACAAAAGTGAGTACACCCCTAAGTGAAAATGTCCAAATTGGGCCCAAAGTGTCAATATTTTGTGTGGTCACCATTATTTTCCAGCACTGCCTTAACCCTCTTGAGCATGGAGTTCACCAGAGCTTCACAGGTTGCCACTGGAGTCCTCTTCCACTCCTCCATGACGACATCACAGATCTGGTGGATGTTGGAGGCCTTGCGCTCCTCCACCTACCGGTTGAGGATGCCCTACAGATGCTCAATAGGGTTTAGGTCTGGAGACATACTTTGCCAGTCCATCACCTTTACGATCAGCTTCTTTAGCAAGGCAGTGGTCGTCTTGGAGGTGTGTTTGGGGTTGTTATGTTGGAATACTGCTCTGCAGCCCAGTCTCCGAAGGAAGGGGATCATGCTCTGCTTCAGTATGTCACTTTAGGTTTTGTGCTGCCCTAGGCCTGACTAAACTCGTGCACCCCCTAATTTAACCACTTCCCTACCCGCCCATAATCAAATGACGTCCACAAATGGGATCTCCCATCCTGGGTGGATGTCATATAACGTCCTGGGCTTTGTGGGGGGATATCTGAATGATGCCTGCAGCTAGAGGCATCATTCAGATATCTTTCTGTTCTGCCAGCGATTCTGTGCGCCATAAGAATGATCATAGCGGCGCTTGATTGTTCTTATAGGCGGCGGGAGGGGACATCGCCCCCCTCCCGCCGCCATCAGGTGCTTCTTCGGGCTCTCCCGTGCCATCGGGGGCCCGGAGAATTAATCGTCCGGCGCCGGAGGTGAACCATAGAGATGACTGGTGACCAGATGGACACCAGTCATCTCTATGGCCGTTGGAGGCCCGGGCGTGATGTGATGACGTCACGCCCGGGTTCTCAGATGTAAACAAAGCCGCCATTGTGGCTAGTAAACATGAGATTGGTGAAATTTTTTTCACGATCTCATGCTTTCCAGCCTCGAGGAGAGATGTGGGGTCTTATTGACCCCGCATTTCTCCATAAAGAGGACCTGTCACACACCATTCCTATTACAAGGGATGTTTACATTCCTTGTAATAGGAATAAAAGTGATAAAAAATAAAATTTAAAAAAAGTGTAAAAATAAAATAAAGTAAAAAAAAAATTTTTTAAAAAAAGTTAAACGCCCCTGTCCCCGGTAGCTCGCGATCAGAAGCGAACGCACACATAAGTCCCAACAACACATGTAAACGCTGTTCAAACCACATATGTGAGGTATCACCGCGTGCGTTAGAGCGCGTGCAACAATTCTAGCACTAGACCTCCTCTGTAACTCTAACCTGGTAACCTGTAAAAAAAATTAAAGCGTCGCCTATGGAGATTTTTAAGTACCGAAGTTTGGCGCCATTCCATGAGTGTGCGCAATTTTTAAGCGTGACATGTTAGTATCTATTTACTCGGTGTAACATCATCTTTCATATTTTACAAAAAAATTTTGCTAACTTTACTGTTTTGTTATTTTTTAATTCATGAAACCATTTTTTTTTTCAAAAAAAAGGCGTTTGAAAAATTATTGCGCAAATACCGTGCAAAAAAAAAAGTTGCAATGACCATCATTTTATTCCCTAGGGTGTCTGCTAAAAAAACATATATAATGTTTGGGGGTTCTGAGTAATTTTCTAGCAAAAGAATGATGATTTGTACATGTAGGAGAGAAGTGCCAGAATAGGCCCAGTATTGAGGTGGTAAAAAAAGCCCGGTGTTGAAGTGGTTAAATGTGACCCACCCCTTCCTGTCGAGGCCACACCCCTTGCTGTTTAAGACCCACCCTGAAATTTTCGAGTGGGGACGCTAGTTCTGAGGGCCTGGGGCGGGGGGCAATGGATTCCCTAAATTTGCATAGATTTCCTCTCACTTCCTGTTTGGCTATGGGAAAGGAAATGAAGGGAAATCTCTGCAATGGGACAGGGATGGTAAAAAATAAACTGACAGGGGCTATAACCCTCCGTTAATCTATCCAAAATGAAAAAAAAAAGTGTTGCCTATAGTTCTACTTTGAGCACAAATTTCTGATCATTTTATGGAGAGGACTAAGAAGATATAACCATGCCAATGGTGCAGCAGAAAACATATAGCACAGTGAGGAAGGTTTGTGGTCCAGGATGATGGGACAGTCAAAATTAGAAGCAGAGCCCCCCCCCCCCCACATTTTCAAAATGTCGGCCGCCCACATACCGGAAGCAGTGCGGCCGCTTTATGGGGGCGCTAGACTAATTTGCATCTCAGCCCAGTCCGCCCCATAAGACTGGCGCTACACTAAGGCCTATTAGATTTAGACACACTATTAGATTTTCTGCAGATTTTTGCTTTCAGATTTACCAAAACCATATAATATGGAGGTCAAACCTTAAAAGTTTCAATTTGTACACAATCAAGTAGGCCCTTGCACTACATGGTTTTGGTAAATCTGAAGACAAAAATCTTCAGAAAATCTAATAGTGAGTATGGGCCTTTACAGTGTAGCGCAAGCCGGCGGGAACTCTTTCCGTGCTGCCCCCATGCAAAGTGCTGCCCTAGGCCTGGGCCTTGTGGGCCTAGGCCAGGATACAGCGTTTAGATGCCCCCTGTGATATTAATCAGATAGGAATCAGGCAATGATCTTATGTCTCAGGGCCAGATCTAGCCTATCTGATCTGAGGGTGCATTATAAAAAATCAGGGGGCTTAACCTCCCTGGCGGTATTCCCGAGTCTGGCTCTGGGTGAGATTTTAGTACCAAAAGCGGTAACCCCCGAGCCAGACTCGGGCTGCATCGCAGGATACAGGGAGAGTTACTTACCTTGTCCCCTGGATCCTGCAATGTCTCCCCACAGTGTGTGCGAGCCGTCTCCTCGCTCGATTCACACACAGTGCCGCCGAGCTCCGTTCCCTGCGACGTTGCGGCGCACGGGGGCGGAGATCGGCGCCAAATTCAAAAAAGTAAAAACACAGTACACATACAGTATACTGTAATCTTACAGATTACAGTACTGTATAAAATCTTACAGATTACAGTACTGTATAAAAAAAATACACATCCCCTTTGTTTGTCCCTAGTGGTCTGTCCAGTGCCCTGCATGCAGTTTTATATTATAAATACAGTTTTTTCTGCCTGGAAACTGGAGATTGTCCATAGCAACCAAAAAGTGTCCCTTTATGTCAAAAGTGGTTTTAGACCAGCTAGAAAACAGCGATAATAAATTAGAATCACTTGCAGAATTGAGCGATAGCGATTTGTGGGGAAATTCGTCATCAAACACTAAATCTAATGACAGCGACAATTCTGCAACTGAGCAAATTTCAGTGTTTTTTTTATTTGATTACATTATTGAATACATTTTATTATTATTATATTATTATTTGTTATAATTATTTATAGTTATTTATTATATTATAATTAATGATTTTGTGTTTCAAACTTTATCATACCCGGGATGTCTACTAGACTCTTGTTTGGACAGATTTAAGGGAGTTATTACTGTAGCAATACCCACCTCCCGGCCGCTGGTTTAAGTTTGGGCCTTGCACGTTACCTCACTGTTCCGTATGCTCGTCTCAGGGGTTCTCCTTGAAGAGTTGACCAGAAGAAGTTTGCACCAACACAAAGTCTCTTTCAAGGGTTTATTTGAAATAAAGTTTCCAACAGAGGGGATGAAGGGATGGGGAGGACTCAGGTACCTTAATTGCGAATCATAAGAATTCTCCTAGGTCCAGAGGAACAACTGTCTCCACACTGACACAGCAAACACCGGATAGGCCCATGACTATTGTATAACAGATGTATTATGACCTGCCATACCACATTCTACCCCACAACCTTACTTATACCTAATACATGAGACCACACATTCAGTTTGGAGTAAAACATGGCCGTAGCAGCCTCCTTTATTTTAAACGTTACACCAGTTATCAAAAAACATCAACCATCAAACATAATCTGAACCCCATGTTCTCCTAACATTGCCTCCTAGCATTGGTCTTTGCAGGGACCTCCAATTACCATAATAATAAAAATAATAAACATCACAATAACAAACCCACCTGACACTGCGGTACCTTCAACTGGTCATAGGCCTCAAGCCGACCAGCTGCTCAGAGACGACCACTGACCGCAGTGCCCCCATTATCAAACTATTCCAGCTAAACCACTGTTAGCTGGAAGCCACCCTCAGAACCCATACCACCGATAGGTCCTGACCACTTGCTTTTTTGAGGTATCTTTATTCCCCCGCAAAGACCAAACACCCGCCACAGCACCAAAGGGGAACTCCTTCCCCTTTGGTGCCCCTCCAAACCCTCAGGGCTCGTTGAATGCCGTCCTGGAGACCCAAGGCCCACAAATCCGTCCCCACCTTGTTCAAGTGGACCCCATCACCCCGTAAATATCGCCATGTGTCCACCTCCAGCTCCAAGTGCCTTACCACCAACCCTCCATTTTTTACTACAAACCTCCCTACATCCCGGTTAATTTTTCTGCGAGCCCTGTTGATGCCCTCCACGGACCTCGCCCCTCTCCAGGCAGTCCGCGCAACCATATCGGACCACACAATGATCATGTCCGGGAAGGACATCCGGAGCCGCAGAAAATCAAATTTTATGTCCCTCGACACATCCAACATGGACCTCATTCCCAGATCATTGCCACCTACGTGCAGTATTAAACTGTCAGGTGGCCTGTCCAACCTAGCAAAACGGTGCACTTCAGGAACCATTCTGCTCCATAACATGCCAGGAACTCCCAGCCAGCGGACGCATGCCTCATGTCTCGGGAACCCCAGCTGCCGACCTTCAGGCCTAACGTGAGTCCTCTTAGCCCCCCAGAACACAAACGAATGGCCCAGTATCCAGACCAAACCTTGCATCCCGCCTGAAAATAAAAGAAGAAAGCAACAACTGCCATCAACCCCTGAACAAACATAAACACAGTCATAGACAACCACCTCATGCATTTTACCCTTTTTATGCCAACCCCACCATTAACTGAGGGCGGACATACAGCCGGAATCGTCTAGACTCCCACCGGCCTATCCTTAACCGCCTCCTCATCCATTCCGCACCTAGCCGCTTCTGTAGCCGCCCCAATCCGGAAAGTGTGAGAGGAGAATTCCTTATCATGGAGCCCCAAAGCCCGAACACACTTTCTGAATACAGCAATAAACTGATATCTGGAAAGAGGGGTCCCATCCGCGTGTATCAGGAATGAACCCACGACGGGAGGGCGAGCCTCTAAGTAACACTCCACCGCCCCTACTGGGCACAACTGAGAACCCCGAACCGGGAAAACTTGTACCAACTTACCTTTTCCCATCTGGTCCGTCTTAGATTTCCTGAGCACCAATGACACTCCTTCCTCCGTCAACCCCACTTCACTGTCTAGCAAACCCCCGTGTACCGCTTTGGATGGGCTAACCAACTCACCTATCTGAAATGCTCAAAAAAACGCTAAGGAAAACGCCACCTTGAACAGCAAGACTTCATACCCAGACGAGCACAAACCCGTCAACTGCCCCATGATACCTCCCAAAATAGCAAACGAGACGGGCCGCCTGACGTCTTTCTTCTGTCCCCCCCCCCGTCCATAGCCCTTGAATGCCTGACGCACCCAAAAATCCTTAGTAAAATCAGGACACCCCTGCCATTTGAAAAAGGAAAGCCAACCCTGCTAGCTTCTTACTCAGACTTGACCTGGACACCCCAGCTTCCATGTTCCTGGACAGAAAATACAACACCAGTAACCGCACATCAAACTCACCGGGTCAGCTCCGGCTTCCCGCACCAACTGTTGCCACTCCAGCCACACCTTCTCATAAGCCGCCCATGTACCTTTACTCACCGATTTCCTGATCCAACCTGACACTATTCCAATGGAATCTTCCACAGCCAGCCTGGATAAGGGACCCCACGTTGCTCCGCATCTGGTGCCAACTCCCGGAATCTGTCCCACTGAAAGCGAGACAGCGCGTCAGCTATGACATTATTCACCCCCGGGAGATGTACCGCATACACAAACACGTTAAGTTGTAAACATCTCAACACCAGGTGGCGCAGCAGCCGCACCACCGGAGGTGAGGATGCCAACACCTTATTGATCACCTGTACCACCCCAAGGTTGTCCCCGTGAAACCTCACTTTCAGATCCCTGAAACATGCACCCCACAGTTCTACCGCCAGCACCACCGGGAACAGTTCCAACAGGACCAAGTTCTTAGTGAAACCCACATCAATCAACGACTGTGGCCAGGGGCCCGCACTCCACTTGCCTTGAAAGAAAGCCCCAAACACTGACCCCCCAGCTGCATCAGTGTAGAGCTCCAAATCAAAATTGCTAATCGGTCCGGACATCCACAATGCCCTGCCATTGAAGGACTCCAGAAAGGAATGCCAAACCTGCAAGTCCTCCCTGTGTTCCCTGCCCAAATGCACAAAGTGTGTGTGTGTGACCGGACCCCAGTCGTGCTGGCCGACAACCGTCGGCAGAACACCCTGCCCATCGGGAGAATGCGGCACGCAAAGTTAAGCTTGCCCAGCAGCGACTGTAGCGCCCTAAGCTGAACCTTTCTTACACCCACCATGCCCTCCAGCTCCCGCTTAAGATCCTCCAGCTTGTCCAATGGCAAGCGGCATTCCATGGCATCCGAATCCAGGACAATGCCCAAAAACGTGATAACCGTGCGAGGTCTCTGAGTTTTGTCGGGTGCCAGTGGAATGCCAAAACGTACCGTGTGCTCCAAAGTGGCCAGGAGCACTGCACAGACCCTAGACGAGGCCGGTCCCACACAAAGGAAGTCATCCAGGTAGCGAATAATGGAATTCACCCCCGACACGTCCCTGACCACCCATTCAACGAATGAGCTGAACTGTTCAAATAACGCGCATGATATGGAGCATCCCATCGGTAAACACATGTCCACATAAAACGCGTTATTCCAGTGACACCCCAGGAGGTGAAAGCTTTCCGGGTGTACTGGCAACAGCCAAAAAGCCGCCTCGATGTCGGCTTTAGCCATCAACGCCCCCTGCCCATACCAGCGAACCCAACCGACTGCCGCATCAAATGAAGTGTAACTCACTGTACACGCTTCTGGATCAATCGCGTCATTGACCGACCCACCCTTCGGAAAGGACAGATGGTGAATGAAACAGAACTTGTTGGGCTCCTTCTTGGGGACAACCCCGAGCAGGGAGACCACCAAATTTGCTAAGGGGGGGGGGGGGGGAAGGACCGCCCATGCGGCCCAAAGCAACCTCCTTGCGCAGCTTTTCAGTGACCACATCAGCATGTTGTATGGCCGACCGTAAATTATGCGAAACCGGGGGGATAACCTGCAAGGAACATAGAATGTGAAACCTCTCTGAAAAACCCTTATCCAACAATCGAGCCGCCCCCTTATCTGGATACCTACCTAGAAACAGCCGCATCCTTTCCACCATCACCGGAGTCCTCCCTCTTTTGCCCAGACTCTCCGGTACATCCTTTTCCCTGCTTAAAGCATCTGGCCTGCGTGTGAGAACCTCTGCAACCGGAGCACTCATGCTTGTATCTGCAGGACCCCCAAACTTGCAGGTGACCTCATTGTACTGCCAGCAAAACCCCTTTTTCTTCCCGGCCGATTGTCCTGGGGAAGAAGTTCCACCGGTCCCCCCCTGAAAAAACTGACCAGGTGCCCTCGGCGAAGTCATCAAACGCATCCATAAACTGATGTCCTTATGATCCCACCGCAGGTCTGTCTGCACCGCTCTCCTCTGCCTGAACTGTTCATCATAACGGAGCCACCCCGTGCCCCCATACACCCTGTAGACCTCCCCAATAGCGTCCTGATAGCCAGAGTGCTGAACAGTGCTCAGGATTCTTTTGTCCTATCACACTTGCCATGATGGTGAACGCCTGCAGCCAATTCGTGAACGTCCGCGGAATGAGCCTGTACCGCCTTTTTTCCTCATCCTCCTTCTTTGAATCATCCGGCTTCACCCTATCCAAGTAAAAGTTCTCTAATGGTAACAGTGAGAACATCTCCACGTACTCACCTTTCCATATCTTTTCCCTCACTTCTGGTTTCAGGTGTGCCCCCAGGGGTGCCTCATAACAAATATAAATTTTCACATTTTGCGGCGTCTGCCAACCTAATGATGTCCTGCCGAGCAGCCTGCTCCACCGCACCACCCCGTTTTCAACCTGGCTGACCAAATTCTTAATGCCTGCAAGAAAACCCTGCAACCCATCTTGCCGTGTGCCTCCCCCAGTGGGGACCGTACTCCCCTCAGCCTGCCCGCTCACCGGGTTCTGTCCCAGCGCCACCAACCCCTCACTAACTGCAGGCCCACCACCCCGGCCACTATCCCCAGCATGGCCCCAGGAATGAGTAAAGGAAGCTGACTTACCGGGCTGCCTGGAAGAAGTCCCACCAGCCGATCGACCAGGTTTCCCCGCAGCCACCGACCGTCCGGGTCTCCCATCTTCCTCCAAGCTGCACAGCTCCCCTTCAGACAGCACACCAGCCTGCTCCTCACCACCGGAAGAAAGCTCACCAGGCGACCTCTCCCTGGAAGCCGAGGGCCCGGCGCCCGATCGATCCGTCCTCCGCGCACCGGACCCGCCCACAGATTTCCCCGCCGACTTGCGACCACGCTGGAGTAAGCCAGCAGCACCGCAGTCTTCTCTCCCAGGCTCCACCATGCCTGTACCGGACAGCCCCTGCCCATGATGACCGGCCGAGGAGGTAGGTGGCCCGGTTACCGCGGCCCCCCGAAAACCCGCGCTGAGGCTCCAATCCCGTCGGGGAGCCCGCCCCCTCCGACTCCACGCGCCGCGCGGGCCTAACGGCCGCACCGGAACTCCCGGCGCGGCCCCCCGCCGAGCTCCGATCATGTGGGGGATTCCTCCCGGTACCCCCGTCCTAGGCAAGGCAGTGCACTTGGCCGGGGGCCCGAAGGGGCCCTAGGGGGACTCCCAGTCTGCCGCTGAGCTCTAGGGGAGGGGCCTGGTGAGTAGCGCTCCGGAGGCCTGGACCTGCGAGCTCGCTCAGCCTCTCTCCCCATGGTACCTGGTGATCCAGACGGTCCCAACAGCATCGGCCCGAGGGTCTCCTGGAGCCAATCCTCGCCCCGTGTCGCGGCCTCTGCCCGCAATTGGGTCAGAAGGTTCTCCACAGTGGACATGGTTCTGGTGTCTTTCCCCCGCGCTGTGTTGCCTTAGGGGGCTGGGATTACCTTTTTGTTCAGACTTGTCCCCTCCCCCCTTACACTTTTTAGCCAGTCACTCTTACTTTTACATCTCCATACCCTGTTCACTCAGTCATGCCACCCCTCCGCATATTGCATTCTTTCTTTTTGCTCCGGGCTTTTCTATCTCACTGGCCTAGCAGCCGATGCACAGCTCGATCACAAACAGTCTCTGCCACAGACTTGTAGTAAAGTAGAACAGTCTCTGCCACAAACTTGTAGTAAAGTAGAACAGTCTCTGCCACAAACTTGTAGTAAAGTAGAATAGTCTCTGCCACAGACTTGTAGTAACGTAGAATAGTCTCTGCCACAGACTTGTAGTAAAGTAGAACAGTCTCTGCCACAGACTTGTAGTAAAGTAGAACAGTCTCTGCCACAGACTTGTAGTAAAGTAGAACAGTCTCTGCCACAGACTTGTAGTAAAGTAGAACAGTCTCTGCCACAGACTTGTAGTAAAGTAGAACAGTCTCTGCCACAAACTTGTAGTAAAGTAGAATAGTCTCTGCCACAGACTTGTAGTAAAGTAGAATAGTCTCTGCCACAGACTTGTAGTAAAGTAGAACAGTCTCTGCCACAGACTTGTAGTAAAGTAGAACAGTCTCTGCCACAGACTTGTAGTAAAGTAGAACAGTCTCTGCCACAGACTTGTAGTAAAGTAGAACAGTCTCTGCCACAAACTTGTAGTAAAGTAGAATAGTCTCTGCCACAGACTTGTAGTAAAGTAGAACAGTCTCTGCCACAGACTTGTAGTAAAGTAGAACAGTCTCTGCCACAGACTTGTAGTAAAGTAGAACAGTCTCTGCCACAGACTTGTAGTAAAGTAGAACAGTCTCTGCCACAGACTTTTAGTAACCTTCTCTTGAGTTACCTTCCGAGCAAAAAGTAACAACTCTCAGTGCTAGGATCTTTCAGCCGCTCCGGCAGCACTGTGAGGTAGATCACGATGCAGATGCATCCTCCAATTGAGTCCTCAATTGCTTGGTCCCTTCCAGCAGGCAAGGCGACACAGGATCAT
The DNA here is from genome assembly GCA_029206835.1 of Rana muscosa. Classification (NCBI taxonomy): domain Eukaryota; kingdom Metazoa; phylum Chordata; class Amphibia; order Anura; family Ranidae; genus Rana; species Rana muscosa. The sequence continues at coordinate 211,012,783 of CM055126.1, forward strand.
TCCAGCTCCGTTTTCTCTGCGAAGAGAAAAAACAGCTGCTCAGCGGTTCCTCTTCGTTGTAGGTGAGGATCAGCTGACCTGGGAGAGAGGGGGAGTTGTAGTGAGGAGGGGGAGAGAATGACTGTTCACAACGGAACGCATCTCTGAATCAGATGCGTTCCCATAGAAGAATATGTGCCTTCAATTCGCACCGCACTGCCTAGAAAACGCAAATGTTTTTTGGGCAATGTGGAGTGCGAATGCAACGCACAAATGTGAACCAGATGCATTCAAACTAATAGATTTTAAAATGTTATGCGGATTGGATGCGGTGTAAGAGGCATCCAATTCGCATAGGTGTGAGCCCAGCCTGAAGGTGGAAAAAGTTCTGAAATTGTTTATCTTTGTCCCGTTTTTTTACATCACAGAAACCTGACATTTTACCAGGGGTGTGTAGACTTTTTTATATCCACTGTATGTATTAAGCCACGTCCACACGATCGGATTATCTGACAGGAATTGTGTGATGACAGGCTGTTGTCGGAAATCTGACCGTTTGTATGAGGCTTTAGTGCTGTCATTAGATTAGGATGCTTATATGGAACCTGTGCTTCCTTATCAGAGTCTTGCCGTACATCAGGGGTCCTCATCAGAGTCCCTCTTTACATCAGGTGTCCCTATTAGAGGGCCCCTCGCATCAACTGTCCCCATCAGAGCCCTCCTTACAGACAGCAGCAATGTGACGCCTTTAGGGAGCCCTGTGTGTTGTTTACCAAAGCAGAGCTCTGTTCTGTCATTCGCTCAGCCAGTCAGTGGGTCCTGGCCATAAATCATTGGCTGAGACCCACTGCTTGGCTTGTGCTGCAGTGAATGACAGCTCGGGTTTCTGGGTGCGCGAGCGTAAGAAAGTCCCGATGTACAGGTACTTTACGATGGCTCATTATTATATTTATGCACCCTTATTTAGATTTATTTTTAGGTGTTTTTGTTTTATTTACACACCCTTATTTTTTATTTCGTTTTTAGATTTAATCTTTTTTTTAGGGTTTAGACATCCTTATTCTTTTTTTTAAGTATTTACGTAGAAGTAGAGCACCCAGGAGGTATATGGGTATCATTATTTATTTATTTTTACAATTAGATTTTACTTATATGGGTATTATTAATCGCTCATCCTTATTTATTTGTATTTATTCTTTTATACACTACAATACAAACTGTGGGGTCACTGAGAAGCCAGTGTAGTCAGGCCAGCAGCTGTAATTCTAAGTGCTGCCTGTAGATGGCAGTGTTGAGCCGGTGACGTCGTTGACAGTACAGATGTTAAGATAAAGAAAAGTTACGAGCTTTCTTCGCCGGGCGTGGTGGCGTGCGCCAATTATCCCAGCTACTGTGGGCGGTGACTGCTGTAGGATCACTTGAGTCATGGGTTCTACTCTACCCGGTGCTATGTCGGTGGGGACTGTGCTCTGAACACAAGTGGGGGACTTGGCAATCAGCCTAGTTACTAGAGCAGATCGATCGGACAATACGCAGTGATAATACGCGGTCTTATTTTTCAAAACCTACAACAATTAGCTAAATCATTTACAAATCAGTTATTCTTTTCTCTCTTAAATTTATTATTTATTAAATACATTTTGAATTAGATCTATTATATTTATGCTTTTTAGTTATTATTTTATACCCCTTTTTTTTACTTTTTTTTTTTATACACCATTATTTATTTTTACATTTGCTCATTATTATATTTATGCACTCTTATTTAGATTTTTTTTTAGGTGTATTTGTTTTATTTACACACCCTTATTTTTTATTTCGTTTTTAGATTTAATCTTTTTTTAGGGTTTAGACATCCTTATTTTTTTTTATTTTTTAAGTATTTACGTAGAAGTAGAGCACCCAGGAGGTATATGGGTATCATAATTTTTTTTTTTTTTTTTTTTTACATTTTATTTTATTCATATGGGTATTATTAATCGCTCATCCTTATTTATTTGTATTTATTCTTTTATACACTACAATACAAACTGTGGGGTCACTGAGAAGCCAGTCTAGTCAGGCCAGCAGCTGTAATTCTAAGTGCTGCCTGTAGATGGCTGTACATGTAGATGGCTGTAGATGGATGTAGATGACTGTGTAGGATCACTTGAGTCCTGGGTTCTACTCTACCCTGTGCTATGTTGGTGGGGACTGTGCTATGTTGCTGTTGTGTCCCCCTCCTCTGAACACAAGTGGGGGACTTGGCAATCAGCCGTTACTAGAGCAGATCGGACAATACGCAGTCTTATTTTTCAAAACCTCCAATTATCTAAATCATTTAGAAATCATTTATCTACATTCTTTTCTCTCTTAGAAATCATTTATCTCGATTTTTTGCATTTATTAAATACATTTTGAATTAGATCTATTATATTTATGCTTTTTAGTTATTATTTTATACCCCTTTTTTTACCTGCGCTGTTTTAACTGGAAATTGTGCGGACATGCAATGTTGTACCCAAACGAAATTTGCGTCCTTTTCTTCCCACAAATAGAGCTTTCTTTTAATGGTATTTGATTGCCTCTGCAATTTTTTTGGTTTTTTTTTTCAGATATGAACGGAAAAAGACCGAAAATTTTGAAAAAAAAACATATTTTCTACTTTTTGTTATAAGAAAAATCTAATAAACTTAATTTTAGTCATACATTTAGGCCAAAATGTATTCAGCCACATGTCTTTAGTAAAAAAAAAGGTCAATAAGCGTATATTTATTGGTTTGCGCAAAAGTTATAGCGTCTACAAACTAGGGTACATTTTCTGGAATTTCCACAGCTTTTAATTTATGACTGCCTATCTCATTTCTTGAGGTGCTAAAATGGCAGGGCAGTACAACCCCCCCCCCCCCCCCAAATGACCCCATTTTGGCAAGTAGACACCCCAAGGAATTGCTGAGAGGCATGTTGAGCCCATTGAATATTTTTTTTTTGTCCCAAGTGATTGAATAATGACAAAAAAAAAAAATACAAAAAGTTGTCACTAAATGATATATTGCTCACACATGCCATGGTTATATGTGGAATTGCACCCCAAAATACATTTTGCTGCTTCTCCTGAGTACGGGGATACCACATGTGTGGGACTTTTTAGGAGCCTAGCCACGTACGGGACCCCGAAAACCAATCACCGCCTTCAGGATTTCTAAGGGCACAAATTTTTGATTTCACTCCTCACTACCTATCACAGTTTCGAAGGCCATAAAATGCCAAAATAGCACAAAACCCCCCCAAATGACCCCATTATGGAAAGTAGACACCCCAAGCTATTTGCTGAGAGGCATAGTACTGCTAGGAATTCGCTGGGCGCGGTGGCGTGCGTCTGTAATCCAAGCACCTTTGGAAGCAACAGAATGTATTTTGGGGTGTAATTCCACATATACCCATGGCATGTTTGAGCAATATATCATTTAGTGACAACTTTGTGCAAAAATAAATAAATAAATTGTCTTTTTTCCGCAACTTGTGTCAACATATAAAATATTCCATGGACTCGACATGCCTCTCAGTATATAGCTTGGGGTGTCTACTTTCCAAAATGGGGTCATTTGGGGGGGGGGGGGTTTGAACTGTCCTGGCATTTTAGACACAACATTAGGAAGCTTACATCCACTCTTCTAACCACTTGAAGACAAAGCCCTTTCTGACACTTTTTGTTTACATGAAAACATTTTTTTTTTTTTGCAAGAAAATTATGTTGAACACTATATTGCCCAAATGTTTGATGAAATAAAAAAGATGATCTTAGGCGGAGTACATAGATACCAAACACGACATGCTTTGAAATTTCGCACAAACGCACAGTGGCGACAATCTACATACATTTTTAAAAGCCTTTACAGGTTACCACATTAGATTTACAGAGGAGGTCTACTGCTAAAATTACTGCCCTCAATCTGACCTTTGCGGTGATACCTCACATGCATGATGCAATTGCTGTTTACATATGACGCCAGACCGGCGCTTGAGTTCGCCATTGCGCAAGAGCAGGGCGGGACAGGGGTGCTTTTTTTTATTATTATTATTAATTTTGCTTTTTTATTTTATTTTTAAACTGTTGCTTCCATATTTTTTTTTTTTTTATATAATTTTTATTGTTATCTCAGGGAATGTAAATATCCCCTATGATAGCAATAGGTAGTGACAGGTACTCTCTTTTTGAAAAAACTGGGGTCCCTAGACCCTAGATCTTTCCTCTGCCCTCAAAGCATCTGACCACACCAAGATCGGTATGATAAAATGCTTTCCCAATTTCCCAATGGCGCTTTTTATATCCGGGGGGGGACATTCCCTCCCACAGCTTTTAAAAGCAGTCCCGAGGCTAATTAGCCACTAGGATTGCTTTTACATGAAAGCTGGCCGCTGGCTTAAAAGAATGATACCAAGATGATACCTAAACCTGCAGGCATCAATCTGGTATAACCATTCAAAGTCCAGCAACATACCAGTACGTTGCTGGTCCTTGTTGGACATGTATTGTAATCTTTTTTTTCATGCAGCCTGTTGGCTGAACGAAAAAAAGAGTTTGATCGGTGGGTATGCCCACCATTAGAATACCTCCCTTCATCCACCCACTTCTAATGATGGGCATACATGCACCATTTATATATGCCGAAGCATGGGGGCATCCTCCCGCAAAAGTTATCCCGCACACACATGGTCGGACTTTTCCACGGGCAAGCCTCCGTCAGAATTTCGACCGTATGTACGCGGCATTAGGAGCAAAATCGCTCCTCCGCTCCTCCGCCCCTGCTGCCCCCATGCTTCGGCATATATGCTTTTTTTTTTAACTGTGGTGGTGAAATCACCTCCTACAGCACAGGAGTCGCAGGGATCAGGCCTGTCTCTGCGAACGCTGCAGTTATGTGTGTTGTGTTTTGTAAGTGACAGTGATCGATCGATACTGCACTTGGGTGGCCTGGGCTGGACGGAGGGGCAAAACGCAGGTGCTAGCAGGTATCTGGGCTGATCCCGCTAACACTGCGTTTTTTGGGAACCCTAAACTGCTGGGGACGCTAGTATAGATCTGATCAGATCAGAAATTGATCTGTTCAGATACTATACCACTAAGGGAGGTGTATGCTTCACGCGCGGGTGTTAGCGTTACTGGCACTAACCTGACGCTGCCTGGGGTGACGCAGACCCTCTCTGATGCTAAAACCTAATTGATATCACCCGCCGGGCGATCAGGGGGTTAAACCTTTATTGGGTTATATACGGCGGGTGCCCTGACACTATAAAAAGCAAACTAACTAACCAGCGTCACCCGTAACACTTATACGGTGATCACTGGTGAAAGGGTTAACTAGGGGCAATTAGGGGGTTAAAACATTTATTAGATAATATATGGGGGTACCTGAGGCTATAAAAACCTGCGGCGAACCTAAAAAAAATAACTGACTACCTAGCGGCACCAGCATAACTAATACAGCGATCAGAAAAACAATCGCTTAGTGACACTGGCAAAAGGGGGTGAAAGGGTTACCTGGGGGGCGATCAAGGGGTTAAACCTTTATTAGGTAATAAATGGGGGTACGTGACGCTATAAAAACCTGCGGCGAACCTAAAAAAAATAACTGGCTACCTATCGGCACCACCGACACTAATACAGCGATCAGAAAAACGATCGCTTAGTGACAGTGGTGCTTGGGGGTGAAAGGGTTACCTGGGGGGGGCAATCAAGGGGTTAAACCTTTATTAGGGGGGTTAGGGGGCTACACTGGACCTAAAACTAACTGCCCTGACACTTTTACAGTCACAAATGTCACTGATTGCAGTGATTAGTAAATAAATGGTCACTGCAATCAGTGGCACTGTGACTGGGGGGTGATCTGGGGGTGTCTGGGGGGGGGCGATCGTGTGCCTATGTGTGCTGGTGTCAGTGTGCTGTTTAGTGCACTAACCTGTATGTCTTCTCTCCACGGCGCTCAGTATATGTGAGCGCCGCAGGAGAGATGACATCACTTCCTCCTGCCTGTGTAAACATTACACAGGCAGAGGAATATTCTCATTCGCCGGGAGCGATCGCGAGGGGGTGGCCAGAAACGAATGGTCGTCCCCTCATCACGGATCGCTCCCGGAACGATGCCGACCACTCACTGTATAGAAGGGGGATCCGATGGGACCCCCCAACTATACGAAGGCAGTCACGTACAGGTACGTGATTGTGCCTGTCCGTGCCATTCTGCTGACGTATATATACAGTGAGCGGTCATTGTATTAATTGTTATCATTATTTATTTTTTTTTCGTATACACTCTTATTTATTTATTTTATATTACTTTTTTTTTGTTTATATTTATTAAACCTATTTTTTTTTCCCATCACATATTTACAATCTTTTCTGTTTGATTTAATCACATTTATAGGATATTTATTTGTAACATATTGCATTGCAGATTTTTAAAAGACTGATTGCAGCATAATATATATATATATATATATATATATATATATATATATATATATATATATATATATAAATTTTTAATAATTGCGTTATTTTAGAGGGAGACATTGAATAGTTATATTTTTTTTTTTTTGTTTTAATTTCAATCAGTTATACTTTTAAACAATAAACTGTATGAGCAGCACTGTCCCCTACTGGTGAAAGATAGATAATGCATCTTCAGATTACATGCGATGCTGCATGTTAAAGCGGAATTCCACCCAAAATTGGAACTTCCGCTTAATCCACTCCTCGCCCCCTTACATGCCACATTTGGCATGTAATTTTTTTTGGGGTGGGGGCAGTGGGGGCTTCAGTAGGAGTGGGACTTCCTATCCCACTTCCTCCTTCCACCCATTTTTAAACATCAGTTACTATCTGTCAAGTTAAATCGTTCAGGAGAGGTTTCAAAACATCCCGTGTACATTAAGCCTTAGAAAATCTGAATCCAGTGCCCCTTTTGCTCTTGTGTTTGATAGAGGAGGATGAATCTCTCTTACAGAAAACATTGAAACAAAAAACAAAAAACTTTGAGGACATTAAGTGAAACTGAGCAGGTGTGAGGGGTTATAGCCTTAAAGGGGCAGGCCTTCAGTGTTCTATGTGTCCATTAATCTTGTAGGTGGCAGAATAACCCTAGGTTTCTTACCAGCAAGCTGTGTACCTCCTCACAGTGGCTGGTGGTTTTATTTTTATTGGGGGGTGGGCAAACAACCAGCCCCCCACCCCGGACGGACGGTCGTCCAGCCCGGCACTTACCCCATCTAGGTTGCGAGCGGGCAGTGCTCCTTACGGGCGGCAGGCATTGGCTCCTGTGTCCTCTCTGCATCTCCTGTTCTGCATCACGGCGGCTTCCACTATGCGCTTCCTCCCTCCTCCTCCTATGCGTCCAATAGGATCGCCTGTCCTTTTAACCAATCAGGTGACGGGTCTCAAGAAACGTTTCCTGATTGGCTGGGACGAGGATCAGTGTGGCAATAGTGAATATTCATTCGCTATCGTCACACAACTGGGTGGGCTCGGAGCACAGTGCTCTGCGTCCTAAGCCCAGCCTTTTTTGAAGCCTATAAGAGCCTCTGGCTCTAATCACGTGCTTCAAAAAAAAACACCCACCCATTGGAATCCATGCATCCAGCGCCCTGCATGTAGATCAGGGGGCCAGACGCATGGATAGTGGGGCAGCGCCCGTGCGCCCCTAATGGATGGACGGGCCGCCACTGATCCCTCAATGGACAATAGAGAAACATGTTTTGGCTTTAGATTGCAGCTTACCAATCAATAGATGCGGTGGCTGCATCAGTTTTCTTCTCTTTGGCTTTTTCCGTGTGTTTTCACCTGGTGATCTGGCCAGTAACACACCTCCTGTACAATTGCTTGGAATACTATTGTTCCAATTAACTACCTCCGATATTGGCTAGCTACCCCTAAGGGACGTTAATGATGCCCAGAGGATTCTGCATATTGGCAACCCACACTTGCCGTTAGTCCTTAAACATATAAATATTTAGAAACATTTATAGTCAAACTGACACTCTGGCAGACATGCTACGAGTTAACCCTTTTAATCTTTTTTGCTAATATATGGCTATCATTTGGGTGGTCATTGCAGGTGCCGGCTGCTCCTCTCCTCAGCGGGCATTTATTGTGTGGCTCCTTGTAAGCCCCATGGGGCGGCCCATTTCCCTTCGGCGGTCTGGGGGGCCGGGGGTGGCCACCAAGCCCCCTGGATTCTTTAACGGCACTTTCACTTCTGGTCACATGAATGGTTATTCCACTCTCGAGCGGTAAATATACCATTATGAATTACTCAATATCATGTATGATGACGCGTTTTTCCAATTTTGAACTTATGTAATGTAATGCAATGTATCTTTTTAGAGACAATTGTCCCCCTGAGGAGACCGCATAGAGGTCGAAACGCGTCGGGGATTGCACACGACATAGAATTGCCATGCAATGATGTGCACAATTGTGTGTTGTTTATTGCATTGTACTGTATTTGCATTGTACATATTTTGAATCATTGGACCAGATCAAATCTCATTGTATCTAACTCTATCATGTTATTGGACTATTCTTTTAATAAACAACCCTTTATTATAATTAGAATCTTTGACCTTGTCACACTGCTGTCTAAAGCCCCATCAGGGAAACTTTCCATTTTATTTTTTTTATGTAACATGAGGACCTACCTAAACTATGTAATCAGTTTTCATACAGGCAAGCCTTTTCTCTACGTAATTGTTAATAGATCTAGAGCAGGGGTGCCCAACATTTAGAAGAGCGAGGGCCACTGAAGCGACTTGGTAACCGGTCGCGGGCCAAAACGAGTAGAATGGCTGGATGACAGGTCTGTGTCCACGCTGCATATGCTGAACGGACACAGACACAGCTCACGCTACTCTATGGGCCCTCCAATTCAATGCGCCCAGACGGAAGGGAACGGATCCCCTTCTGTTTTTTTTTTTTTTTTAGCGGATTGGATTGGAGGTAAGTGGGGGTAAATGGACATAGAGGTGAATGTGAATGGAGGGTCCGATTGGGTCCTAAGGCTGCTTTCACACTCATGCACCACGTGCACCTGTGGCTTTCCTGCAGGTTAGCTGCACTTTGCCATAGACTTCTATTATATCCTGTAGGTGTGGTGCAATTTCTGAAAGCACACCAAACCCACAGGTAATAACAGAAGTCTATGGCTAACTGCACTGATTTCAGTAATAAACTTACCTTTTAATAACAATCTTCCATTCAGTTTTTCCCGGCTGTTGCTGTCCCAGGCAGAGTGCATTTGGTATCGATTGTGACAGGAGCTGGCGCTATACAGGAAACATCAACTTATGTGGCTCTGCAGCTGCTTGCTCTCTCTACCGCCGGCTTCATTCACAACACTGATGCTCTGGGATGACGGGTCAGCAACCTGCGATATGGGCTTGCCAAACCACCATCCCAGAGCAGGAGGTTCGCGAGCCATATCAGAGGGCTCCGCGGGCCACATGTGGCCCCTGGGCCACTGGCTGGGCACCCCTGATCTAGAGATCGTACAATCAGGATTTAATGAGTATATTGAGCTCATGAGAGTCTCCCAGCTTTACAAACAAGATGCCCCAGTAGTGTATTTAGGTTTTGTGCTGCCCTAGGCCTGACTAAACTTGTGCACCCCCTAATTTAACCACTTCCCTACCCGCCCATAGTCAAATGACGTCCACAGATGGGATCTCCCATCCTGGGTGGACGTCATATGACGTCCTGGGCTTTGTGGGGGGATATCTGAATGATGCCTGCAGCTAGAGGCATCATTCAGATATCCTTCTGTTCTGCCGGCGATTCTGTGCGCCATAAGAATGATCATAGCGGCAGTTCCGCCGCTTGATCGTTCTTATAGGCGGCGGGAGGGGACATCGCCCCCCTCCCGCCACCATCAGGTGCTTCTTCGGGCTCTCCCGTGCCATCAGGGGCCCGGAGAATGAATCGTCTGGCGCCGGAGGTGAACCATAGAGATGACTGGTGACCAGTCATCTCTATGACCGTCGGAGGCCCGGGCGCGATGTGATGACGTCACGCCCGGGTTCTCAGATGTAAACAAAGCCGCCATTGCGGCTAGTAAACATGAGATCGTGACATTTTTTTCACGATCTCATGCTTTCCAGCCTCGAGGAGAGGACCTGTCACACACCATTCCTATTACAAGGGATGTTTACATTCCTTGTATCAGGAATAAAAGTGATAAAAAAAAAAAAAAAAAGTGTAAAAATTAAAAAAATAAAGTAAAATAAAAAAAATAAAAAATTTAAAACGCCCCTGTCCCCGGTAGCTCGCGATCAGAAGCGAACGCACACGTAAGTCCCACCCACACATGTAAACGCCATTCAAACCACATATGTGAGGTATCACCGCGTGCGTTAGAGCGCGTGCAACAATACTAGCACTAGACCTCCTTTGTAACTCTAAGCTGGTAACCTGTAAAAAAATTTAAACCGTCGCCTATGGAGATTTTTAAGTACCGAAGTTTGGCGCCATTCCATGAGTGTGCGCAATTTTAAAGCGTGACATGTTAGGTATCTATTTACTCGGCGTAACATCATCTTTCATATTTTGCAAAAAAAAATTGGGCTAACTTTACTCTTTTGTTATTTTTTAATTCATAAAACCATTTTTTTCCCAAAAAAAGGCGTTTGAAAAATAATTGCGCAAATACCGTGCAAGAAAAAAAGTTGCAATGACCGTCATTTTATTCCCTAGGGTGTCTGCTAAAAAAAAAATATATAATGTTTGGGTGTTCTGAGTAATTTTCTAGCAAAAGAATGATGATTTGTACATGTAGGAGAGAAGTGCCAGAATAGGCCCAGTATTGAGGTGGTAAAAAAAGCCCGGTGTTGAAGTGGTTAAATATGACCCACCCCTTCCTGTGAAGGCCACACCCCTTGCTGTTTAAGACCCACCCTGAAATTTTCGAGTGGGGACACTAGTCCTGAGGGCCTGGGGCGGGGGGCAATGGATTCCCTTAATTTGCATAGATTTCCTCTCACTTCCTGTTTGGCTATGGGAAAGGAAATGAAGGGAAATCTCTGCAATGGGACAGGGATTGTAAAAAATAAACTGACAGGGGCTATAACCCTCCGTTAATCTATCCAAAATGAAAAAAAAAGTGTTGCCTATAGTTCTACTTTGAGCACAAATTTCTGATCATTTTATGGAGAGGACTAAGAAGATATAACCATGCCAATGGTGCAGCAGAAAACATGTAGCACAGTGAGGAAGGTTTGTGGTCCAGGATGATGGGACAGTCAAAATTAGAAGCAGAGACCCCCCCCCCCCCCACATTTTCAAAATGTCGGCCGCCCACATACCGGAAGCAGTGCGGCCGCTTTATGGGGGCGCTAGACTAATTTGCATCTCAGCCCAGTCCGCCCCATAAGACTGGTGCTACACTAAGGCCTATTAGATTTAGACACACTATTAGATTTTCTGCAGATTTTTGCTTTCAGATTTACCAAAACCATATAATATGGAGGTCAAACCTTAAAAGTTTCAATTTGTACACAATCAAGTAGGCCCTTGCACTACATGGTTTTGGTAAATCTGAAGACAAAAATCTGCAGAAAATCTAATAGTGAGTATAGGCCTTTACAGTGTAGCGCAAGCCGGCGGGAACTCTTTCCGTGCTGCCCCCATGCAAAGTGCTGCCCTAGGCCTGGGCCTTGTGGGCCTAGGCCAGGATACAGCGTTTAGATGCCACCTGCGATATTAATCAGATAGGAATCAGGCAATGATCTTATGTCTCAGGGCCAGATCTAGCCTATCTGATCTGAGGGTGCATTATAAAAAATCAGGGGGCTTAACCTCCCTGGCGGTAATCCCGATTTTGGCTCTGGGTGAGATTTTAGTACCAAAAGCGGTAACCCCCGAGCCGGACTCGGGCTGCATCGCAGGATACAGGGAGAGTTACTTACCTTGTCCCCTGGATCCTGCAATGTCTCCCCACAGTGTGTGCGAGCCGTCTCCTCGCTCGATTCACACACAGTGCCGCCGAGCTCCGTTCCCTGCGACGTTGCGGCGCACGGGGGCGGAGATCGGCGCCAAATTCAAAAAAGTAAAAACACAGTACACATACAGTATACTGTAATCTTACAGATTACAGTACTGTATAAAATCTTACAGATTACAGTACTGTATAAAAAATTACACATCCCCTTTGTCCCTAGTGGTCTGTCCAGTGCACTGCATGCAGTTTTATATTATAAATAATGTTTTTTCTGCCTGGAAACTGGAGATTGTCCATAGCAACCAAAAAGTGTCCCTTTATGTCAAAAGTGGTTTTAGACCAGCTAGAAAACCGCGATAATAAATTAGAGTCACTTGCAGAATTGAGCGATAGCGATTTGTGGGGAAATTCGTCATCAAACACTAAATCTAATGACAGCGACAATTCTGCAACTGAGCAAATTTCAGTGTTTTTTTGATTTGATTACATTATTGAATAATTTTTATTATTATCATACAGGGGTTCCCTGGGTTACAAACAAGATAGGGACTGTAGGTTTGTTCTTAAGTTGAATTTGTTTGTAAGTCGGAACAGGTACATTTTTAGGGGTAGCTTCACCAAAAAAAAAAAAAAGTTTTTATACTTTTTGGATAGCATAGGGAAGGGTTATCACCCCTGTAACATTTGTTTTGCTGTCTGTGCCCCTGTTCAGAAGATTTCACCTCACTTTCCATCCCAATGACAAATGGATTTTGAAAATTTTTGGTTGTTAGGGAAACATGGACTTGTGATAAAGCTCCAGTGGAGGTATTTTTTTCCCATAAAAATGCTCACAGGAGTGAATTTCCCTTCCTAGGGGTAGATTTCCTCTCACTTCCTGTTATCTCCCTCCGTTTGTAAGTAGGAGTCGTTTGTAAGTCGGATGTTTGTAAGTAGGGGACCCCCTGTATTATTATTTGTTATAATTATTTATAGTTATTTATTATATTATAATTAATGATTTCGTGTTTCAAACTTTATCATACCCGGGATGTCTACTAGATTCTTGTTTGGACAGATTTAAGGGAGTTATTACTGTAGCAATACCCACCTCCGGGCCGCTGGTTTAGTTTTGGGCCTTGCACGTTACCTCACGGTTCCGTATGCTCGTCTCAGGGGTTCTCCTTGAAGAGTTGACCAGAAGAAGTTTGCACCAACACAAAGTCTCTTTCAAGGGTTTTTTTGAAATAAAGTTTCCAACAGAGGGGATGAAGGGATGGGGAGGACTCAGGTACCTTAGTTGCGAATCATAAAAGTTTCTCTTAGGTCCAGAGGAACAACTGTCTCCACACTGGACTCAGCAAACACCGGATAGGCCCAATCTCACTGGCCTAGCAGCCGATGCACAGCTCGATCACAAACAGTCTCTGCCACAGACTTGTAGTAAAGTAGAACAGTCTCTGCCACAGACTTGTAGTAAAGTAGAACAGTCTCTGCCACAGACTTGTAGTAAAGTAGAACAGTCTCTGCCACAGACTTGTAGTAACCTTCTCTTAAATTACCTTCCGAGCAAAAAGTAACAACTCTCAGTGCTAGGATCTTTCAGCCGCTCCGGCAGCACTGTGAGGTAGATCACGATGCGGATGCATCCTCCAATTGAGTCCTCAATTGCTTGCTTGGTCCCTTCCAGCAGGCAAGGCGACACAGGATCATCCCTGGATCAGTAGGCCCCATCAACTCCTGGGCCTACTTGTCAGTAACGGAGCCTCAGGCCAAAGTGGACCCGAGGCGGAAACTGCCAACACTTCCCTGAGGCCATGAGGGCCCTCAGGTGGGGATTGGAGACACGACCCCAATCTCTCGCTCTCCTCCTCCTATTGAATCCTCTAATGGCGTCTGTCCGTTAAAAAACCCCCTTCCAGCAGGCACAGCGGGTTGACCACGCCCCCTGGGCTGCATGCTAGGAAAGAGGTACCCAATATGTCCAGCCTGTAGCCTTTCCAATCCTGACCAGCGGCGGCAGCGACACCCACTGTCAGGAGGGAAAATCACACAACCAGCCGAACTGAACAGAGTGCAATTTGTAAACAATCTTTCTGAGCCAAACCGCTTTCAGCACCTAAAATCTGACAGAATCATACCGCCAGGGAGGTTAATGAGTGTGACAGAGATGCTGGGAACCGGTATTCCCTGTCCATTCAGCACACGTCTGCACCATGGGTCACAACCCAGAAATAATGTCTGACAGCTAGTGCTTGGAAAACAAGTACAGTGGATATAAAAAGTCATGTTAAAATGACAGGTTTCTGTGATGTAAAAAAATGAGACAAAGATCAATCATTTCAGAATTTTTTCCACCTTTAATGTGACCTATAAACTGTACAACTCAATTGGAAAACCAAATCTTTTTTGGGAGGGGGGAAGTAAACATAAAAAAATAAAAATAATGTGGTTGTATAAGTGTGCACACCCTCTTATAACTGGGGATGTAACTATGTTCAGAATTACGCAATCTCATTCAAATGCATGTTAAATAGGAGTCAGTACACATCTGCCAACATTTAAAGTGCCTCTGATTAACCCCATATAAAGTTCAGCTGTTCTAGTAGGTCTTTCCTGACATTTTCTTAGTTGCATCCTACAGCAAAAGCCATGGTCCTCAGAGAGCTTCCAAAGCATCAGAGGGATCTCATTGTTAAAAGGTATCAGTCAGGAGAATGGTACAAAAGAATTTCCAAGGCATTACATATACCATGGAACACGGTGAAGACAGTCATCATCAAGTGGAGAAAATATGGTACAACAGTGACATTACCAAGAACTGGATCTCCCTCCACAATTGATGAAAAGACGAGAAGAAAACTGGTCAGGGAAGCTGTGTGGTACATGTGACAACAATCTCCCGTGTTCTTTACATGTCTGGGCTATGGGGTAGAGTGGCAAGACGGAAGCCTTTTCTTTTGGAAAAAAACATCCAAGCCCGGCTAAAGTTTACAAAAACACATCTAAAGTCTCCCAAAAGCATGTGGGAAAATGTGTTATGGTCTGATGAAAGCAAGGTTGAACTTTTTGGCCATAATTCCAAAAGATATGTTTGGCGCAAATACAACACTGCGCATCACTGAAAGAACACCATACCCACCGTGAAGCATGGTGGTGGCAGCATCATGCTTTGGGGCTGTTTTTCTTTAGCTGGAATAGGGGCCTTAGTCAAGGTAAAGGGACCAAATACCAGTCAATATTGGCACAAACCCTTCAGGCTTCTGTTAGAAAGCTGAAACATGAAGAGGAACTTCATCTTTCAGTATGACAACGATCCAAAGCATACATCCAAATCAACAAAAGAATGACTTCACCAGAAGAAGATTAAAGTTTTGGAATGGCCCAACCAGAGCCCAGACCTGAATCCGATTCAAAATCTGTGGGGTGATGTGAAGAGGGCTGTGCATAGGAGATGCCCTCGCAATCTGACAGATTTGGAGTGTTTTTGCAAAGAAGAGTGGGCAAATATTGCCCAGTCAAGATGTGCCACGCTGACTCATACCCAAAAAGACTGCGTGCTGTAATAAAATCAAAAGATGCTTCAACAAAGTATTAGTTTAGGGGTGTGCACACTTATGCAACCATAATGTTATTTTTTCCCCTCTACCTAAAAGATTTCAGTTTGTTGTTCAACTGAGTTGTACAGTTTATAGGTCACATTAAAGGGGTTGTAAACCGTCGTGATTTTTCACCCTAATGCATCCTATGCATTAAACGTGATAACCGTGCGAGGTCTCTCAGTTTTGTCGGGCGCCAGTGGAATGCCAAAACGTACCGTGTGCTCCAAAGTGGCCAGGAGCACTGCACAGACCCTAGACGAGGCCGGTCCCACACAAAGGAAGTCATCCAGGTAGCGAATAATGGCATTCACCCCCGACACGTCCCTGACCACCCATTCAACGAATGAGCTGAACTGTTCAAATAACGCGCATGATATGGAGCATCCCATCGGTAAACACATGTCCACATAAAACGCGTTATTCCAGTGACACCCCAGGAGGTGAAAGCTTTCCGGGTGTACTGGCAACAGCCTAAAAGCCGCCTCGATGTCGGCTTTAGCCATCAACGCCCCCTGCCCATACTGGCGAACCCAACCGACTGCCGCATCAAATGAAGTGTAACTCACTGTACACGCTTCTGGATCAATCGCGTCATTGACCGACCCACCCTTCGGAAAGGAAAGATGGTGAATGAGACAGAACTTGTTGGGCTCCTTCTTGGGGACAACCCCGAGCGGGGAGACCACCAAATTTGCTAAGGGGGGGGGGAGGGAAAGGACCGCCCATGCGGCCCAAAGCAACCTCCTTGCGCAGATTTTCAGTGACCACATCAGCATGTTGTATGGCCGACCGTAAATTATGCGAAACCGGGGGATAACCGGCAAGGAACATGGAATGTGAAACCCCTCTGAAAAACCCTTATCCAACAATCGAGCCGCCCCCTTATCTGGATACCTACCTAGAAACAGCCGCATCCTTTCCACCATCACCGGAGTCCTCCCTCTTTTGCCCAGACTCTCCGGTATGTCCTTTTCCCTGCTTAAAGCATCTGGCCTGCGTGTGAGAACCTCCGCAACCGGAGCACTCATGCTTGTATCTGCAGGACCCCCAAACTTGCAGGTGACCTCATTGTACTGCCAGCAAAACCCCTTTTTCTTCCCGGCCGATTGTCCTGGGGAAGAAGTTCCACCGGTCCCCCCCTGAAAAAACTGACCAGGTGCCCTCGGCGAGGTCATCAAACGCATCCATAAACTGATGTCCTTATGATCCCATCGCAGTTCTGTCCGCACCGCTCTCCTCTGCCTGAACTGTTCATCATAACGGAGCCACCCCGTGCCCCCATACACCCTGTAGGCCTCCCCAATAGCGTCCTGATAGCCAGAGTGCTGAACAGTGCTCAGGATTCTTTTGTCCTATCACACTTGCCATGATGGCGAACGCCTGCAGCCAATTCGTGAACGTCCGCGGAATGAGCCTGTACCTCCTTTTTTCCTCATCCTCCTTCTTTGAATCATCCGGCTTCACCCTATCCAAGTGAAAGTTCTCTAATGGTAACAGTGAGAACATCTCCACGTACTCACCTTTCCATATCTTTTCCCTCACTTTTGGTTTCAGGTGTGCCCCCAGGGGTGCCTCATAACAAATATAAACTTCACATTTTGCGGCATCTGCCAACCTAATGATGTCCTGCCGAGCAGCCTGCTCCACCGCACCACCCCGTTTTCAAACTGGCTGACCAAATTCTTAATGCCTGCAAGAAAACCCTGCAACCCATCTTGCCGTGTGCCTCCCCCAGTGGGGACCGTACTCCCCCCAGCCTGCCCGCTCACCGGGTTCTGTCCCAGCGCCACTAACCCCTCACTAACTGCAGGCCCACCACCCCTGGCCACTATCCCCAGCATGGCCCCAGGAATGAGTAAAGGAAACTGACTTACCGGGCTGCCTGGAAGAAGTCCCACCAGCCGATCGACCAGGTTTCCCCGCAGCCACCGACCGTCCGGGTCTCCCATCTTCCTCCGAGCTGCACAGCTCCCCTTCAGACAGCACACCAGCCTGCTCCTCACCACCGGAAGAAAGCTCACCAGGCGACCTTTCCCTGGAAGCCGAGGGCCCGGCGCCCGATCGATCCGTCCTCCGCGCACCGGACCCGCCCACAGATTTTCCCGCCGACTTGCGACCACGCTGGAGCAAGCCAGCAGCACCGCAGTCTTCTCTCCCAGGCTCCACCATGCCTGTACCGGACAGCCCCTGCCCATGATGACCGGCCGAGGAGGTAGGTGGCCCCGGTTACCGCGGCCCCCGAAAATCCGCGCTGAGGCTCCAATCCCGTCGGGGAGCCCGCCCCCTCCGACTCCATGCACCGCGCGGGCCTAACGGCCGCACCGGAACTCCCGGCGCGGCCCCCCGCCGAGTTCCGATCATGTGGTGGATTCCTCCCGGTACCCCCCGTCCTAGGCAAGGCAGTGCGCTTGGCCGGGGGCCCGAAGGGTCCCTAGGGGGACTCCCAGTCTGCCGCTGAGCTCTAGGGGAGGGGCCTGGTGAGTAGCGCCCCGGAGGCCTGGACCTGCGAGCTCGCTTAGCCTCTCTCCCCATGGTACCTGGTGATCCAGACGGTCCCGACAGCATCGGCCCGAGGGTCTCCTGGAGCCAATCCTCGCCCCGTGTCGCGGCCTCTGCCCGCAATTGGGCCAGAAGGTTCTCCACAGTGGACATGGTTCTGGTGTCTGGAACTTTCCCCGGCGCTGTGTTGCCTTAGGGGGCGGGGATTACCTTTTTGTTCAGACTTGTCCCCTCCCCCCTTACACTTTTTAGCCAGTCACTCTTACTTTTACATCTCCATACCCTGTTCACTCAGTCATGCCACCCCTCCGCCTATTGCATTCTTTCTTTTTGCTCCGGGCTTTTCTATCTCACTGGCCTAGCAGCCGATGCACAGCTCGATCACAAACAGTCTCTGCCACAGACTTGTAGTAAAGTAGAACAGTCTCTGCCACAAACTTGTAGTAAAGTAGAACAGTCTCTGCCACAGACTTTTAGTAAAGTAGAACAGTCTCTGCCACAGACTTGTAGTAAAGTAGAACAGTCTCTGCCACAGACTTGTAGTAAAGTAGAACAGTCTCTGCCACAGACTTGTAGTAAAGTAGAACAGTCTCTGCCACAGACTTGTAGTAAAGTAGAACAGTCTCTGCCACAGACTTTTAGTAACCTTCTCTTGAGTTACCTTCCGAGCAAAAAGTAACAACTCTCAGTGCTAGGATCTTTCAGCCACTCCGGCAGCACTGTGAGGTAGATCACGATGCGGATGCATCCTCCAATTGAGTCCTCAATTGCTTGGTCCCTTCCAGCAGGCAAGGCGACACAGGATCATCCCTGCATCAGTAGGCCCCAGCAACTCCTGGGCCTACTTGTCAGTAATGGAGCCTCAGGCCAACATGGCACCGAGGCGGAAACTGCCAACACTTCCCTGAGGCCATGAGGGCCCTCAGGTGGGGATCGGACACACGACCTTAATCTCTCGCTCTCCTCCTCCTATTGAATCCTCTAATGGCGTCTGTCCCTTAAATACCCCCTCCCAGCAGGCACAGCGGGTTGACCATGCCCCCTGGGCTGCATGCTAGGAAAGAGGTACCCAATATGTCCAGCCTGTAGCCTTTCCAATCCTGACCAGCGGTGGCAGCGACACCCACTGTCAGGAGGGAAAAATCACACAACCAGCCGAACTGAACAGAGTGCAATTTGTAAACAATCTTTCTGAGCCAAACTACGGCTCAGAAAACTATATTTTAACATATAGCGCCCACTCATTGGGAGCAGGGCGCTACATTACTAAGAATTACAGGCCTACAATATAAAACGCCAAATTTCCATGCCAAATACTGTATTTATCGGCGTATAACACACACAGGCGTATAACACGCACCCTAACTTTAAGAGGGAAGTTTCAGGAAAAAAACTTTCCACACCCTCCTGCGTATAACACGCAGGCACAGTTTACCCTCTATTTTCAGGGTAAATAACTGAGTGTTATACGCCAATAAATACAGTAATTATACCGCTTTCAGCACCTAAAATCTGACAGAATCATACCGCCAGGGAGGTTAATGAGTGTGACAGAGATGCTGGGAACCGCTATTCCCTGTCCATTCAGCACACGTCTGCACCATGGGTCACAACCCAGAAATAATGTCTGACAGCTAGTGCTCGGAAAACAAGTACAGTGGATATAAAAAGTCTACACACCCTTGTTAAAATGTCAGGTTTCTGTGATGTAAAAAAATGAGACAAAGATCAATCATTTCAGAATTTTTTCCACCTTTAATGTGACCTATAAACTGTACAACTCAATTGGAAAACCAAATCTTTTTTGGGAGGGGGGAAGTAAACATAAAAAAATTTAAATAATGTGGTTGTATAAGTGTGCACACCCTCTTATAACTGGGGATGTAACTATGTTCAGAATTACGCAATCTCATTCAAATGCATGTTAAATAGGAGTCAGTACACATCTGCCAACATTTAAAGTGCCTCTGATTAACCCCAAATAAAGTTCAGCTGTTCTAGTAGGTCTTTCCTGACATTTTCTTAGTTGCATCCTACAGCAAAAGCCATGGTCCTCAGAGAGCTTCCAAAGCATCAGAGGGATCTCATTGTTAAAAGGTATCTGTCAGGAGAAGGGTACAAAAGAATTTCCAAGGCATTACATATACCATGGAACACGGAATCTCCCGTATTCTTCATACGTCTGGGCTATGGGGTAGAGTGGCAAGACGGAAGCCTTTTCTTTTGAAAAAACAGCATCCGAGCCCGGCTAAAGTTTGCAAAAACACATCTAAAGTCTCCCAAAAGCATGTGGGAAAATGTGTTATGGTCTGATGAAAGCAAGCTTGAACTTTTTGGCCATAATTCCAAAAGATATTTTTGGCGCAAAAACAACACTGCACATCACTGAAAGAACACCATAGCCACCGTGAAGCATGGTGGTAGCAGCATCATGCTTTGGGGCTGTTTTTCTTCAGCTGGAACAGGGGCCTTAGTCAAGGGAATTATGAACAGTTCCAAATACCAGTCAATATTGGCACAAACCCTTCAGGCTTCTGCTAGAAAGCTGAAACATGAAGAGGAACTTCATCTTTCAGTATGACAACGACCCAAAGCATACATCCAAATCAACAAAGGAATGACTTCACCAGAAGAAGGTTAAAGTTTTGGAATGGCCTAGACCTGAATCCCATGGAAAATCTGTGGGGTGATCTGAAGCGGGCTGTGCACAGGAGATGCCCTCGCAATCTGACAGGTTTGGAGTGTTTTTGCAAAGAAGAGTGGGCAAATATTGCCAAGTCAAGATGTGCCACGCTGACTCATACCCAAAAAGACAGAGTGCTGTAAAAAAAATCAAAAGATGCTTCAACAAAGTATTAGCTGAAGGGTGTGCACACTTATGCAACCATATTATTATTTTTTTAAATATTTTTTCCCTCCACCTATAAGATTTCAGTTTGTTGTTCAACTGAGTTGTACAGTTTATAAATCACATTAAGGCTGGATTTACAAATGTGCGGTGCGGATTCCAGCTCCGTTTTCTCTGCGAAGAGAAAAAACATCTGCTCAGCGGTTCCTCTTCATTGTAGGTGAGGGTCAGCTGACCTGGGAGAGAGGGGGAGTTGTAGTGAGGAGGGGGAGAGAATGACTGTTCACAACGGAACGCATCTCCGAATCAGATGCGTTCCCATAGAAGAATATGTGCCTTCAATTCGCACCGCACTGCCTAGAAAACGCAAATGTTTTTTGGGCAATGTGGAGTGCGAATGCAACGCACAAATGTGAACCAGATGCATTCAAACTAATAGATTTTAAAATGTTATGCAGATTGGATGCGGTGTAAGAGGCATCCAATTCGCATAGGTGTGAGCCCAGCCTGAAGGTGGAAAAAGTTCTGAAATTGTTTATCTTTGTCCCATTTTTTTACATCACAGAAACCGGACATTTTACCAGGGGTGTGTAGACTTTTTTATATCCACTGTATGTATTAAGCCACGTCCACACGATCGGATTATCTGACAGGAATTGTGTGATGACAGGCTGTTGTCGGAAAATCCGACCGTTTGTATGAGGCTTTAGTGCTGTCATTAGATTAGGATGCTTATATGGAACCTGTGCTTCCTTATCAGAGTCTTGCCGTACATCAGGGGTCCTCATCAGAGTCCCTCTTTACATCAGGTGTCCCTATTAGAGGGCCCCTCGCATCAACTGTCCCCATCAGAGCCCTCCTTACAGACAGCAGCAATGTGACGCCTTTAGGGAGCCCTGTGTGTTGTTTACCAAAGCAGAGCTCTGTTCTGTCATTCGCTCAGCCGATCAGTGGGTCCTGGCCATAAATCATTGGCTGAGACCCACTGCTTGGCTTGTGCTGCAGTGAATGACAGCTCGGGTTTCTGGGTGCGCGAGCGTAAGAAAGTCCCGATGTACAGGTACTTTACGATGGCTCATTATTATATTTATGCACCCTTATTTAGATTTATTTTTAGGTGTTTTTGTTTTATTTACACACCCTTATTTTTTATTTCGTTTTTAGATTTAATCTTTTTTTTTAGGGTTTAGACATCCTTATTTTTTTTTTTTAAGTATTTACGTAGAAGTAGAGCACCCAGGAGGTATATGGGTATCATTATTTTTTTTTTTTTTTACAATTAGATTTTACTTATATGGGTATTATTAATCGCTCATCCTTATTTCTTTTTATTTATTCTTTTATACACTACAATACAAACTGTGGGGTCACTGAGAAGCCAGTGTAGTCAGGCCAGCAGCTGTAATTCTAAGTGCTGCCTGTAGATGGCAGTGTTGAGCCGGTGACGTCAGTGACAGTACAGATGTTAAGATAAAGAAAGTTACGAGGTTTCTTCGCCAATTATCCCAGCTACTGTGGGCGGTGACTGCTGTAGGATCACTTGAGTCATGGGTTCTACTCTACCCGGTGCTATGTCGGTGGGGACTGTGCTAAGTTGCCCCTCTGTCCCCCTCCTCTGAACACAAGTGGCGGACTTGGCAATCAGCCTAGTTACTAGAGCAGATCGATCGGACAATACGCAGTGATAATACGCGGTCTTATTTTTCAAAACCTACAACAATTAGCTAAATCATTTACAAATCAGTTATTCTTTTCTCTTAAATTTATTATTTATTAACCACTTAACGACCGCCCACCGCCGATTTACGTCGGCAGAATGGCACCGACAGGCAGAATCACGTAGATCTACGTGATCGCCTTTGTGCAGTTGGGGGGTCCATACGGACCCCCCTTCACTGCAGTGAGCGGCCGTTAAGTGTTCGGGAGCGATCAGGCATGAGGGGGCGGCCGCTCGATTCCGCCCCCCCCTCGCGATCGCTCCCGGCGAATGAAATTGCTTCCTCCTGCCTGAAATGTAAACACAGGCTGGAGGAAGTGATGTCATCTCCCTCGCCGCGGTCTTTTCGTTCCCGGCGCCGAGGAGAGAAGACAGAGGTTAGTGCTCCAACAGTCCACTGACACGTAGGTACACATAGGCACACAAATCACCCCCAGATCACCCCCCAGGTCACCCCAAAGCCCCCAATCACAGTGTCACTGATTGCAGTGATCATTTATTTTACTGATCACTGCATTTAGTGTCATCTGTGATTGTAAAAAGTTGCAGGGCAGTTAGGATTAGGCCCCTTTAGGTCCAGGGTAGCCCCCTAACCCCCCCTAATAAAGGTTTAACCCCTTGATCACCCCCCAGGTAACCCTTTCACCCCCTAACTTCAGCGTCACTAAGCGATTGTTTTTCCGATCGCTGTATTCGTGTCGCTGGTGTTTTTTTTAGGTTCGCCGCAGGTTTTTATATAGTGTCAGGTACCCCCATATTTAACCTAATAAAGGTTTTAACCCCCTGATTGCCCCTAGTTAACCCTTTCACCAGTGATCACCATATAAAGGTTACGGGTGACGCTGGTTGATTAGTTTGCTTTTTATAGCATCAGGGCACCCGCCGTATATAACCCAATAAAGGTTTAACCCCCCTGATCGCCCGGCGGGTGAGATCAATTAGGTTTTAGCGCCAGAGAGGGTCTGCGTCGCCCCAGGCAGTGTTAGGTTAGTGCCAGTAACGCTAACACCCACGCGCAAAGCATACACCCCCCTTAGTGGTATAGTATCTGATCAGATCTATACTAGCATCCCCAGCGGTTTAGGGTTCCCAAAAACGCAGTGTTAGCGGGATCAGCCCAGATACCTGCTAGCGCCTGCGTTTAGCCCCTCCGCCATCTTGGCATTTTATGGCCTTCAAAACTGTGATAGGTAGTGAGGAGTGAAATCAAAAATTTATGCCCTTAGAAACCTTGAAGGCGGTGCTTGGTTTTTGGGGTCCCGTACGCGGCTAGGCTCCCAAAAAGTCCCACACATGTGGTATCCCCGTACTCAGGAGAAGCAGCAGAATGTATTTTGGGGTGTAATTTCACATATGCCCATGGCATGTGTGAGCAATATATCATTTAGTGACAACTTTGTGCAAAAAAAAAAAAGTTTGTCATATTCCCGCAACTTGTGGCAAAATATAAAATATTCCATGGACTGAACATGCCTCTCAGTAAATAGCTTGGGGTGTCTACTTTCCAAAATGGGGTCATTTTGAAAAAAAAACATATTTTCTACTTTTTGTTATAAGAAAAATCGAATAAACTTAATTTTAGTCATACATTTAGGCCAAAATGTATTCAGCCACATGTCTTTAGTAAAAAAAATGTCAATAAGCGTATATTTATTGGTTTGCGCAAAAGTTATAGCGTTTACAAACTAGGGTACATTTTCTGAAATTTACACAGCTTTAAATTTATGACTGCCTATCTCATTTCTTGAGGTGCTAAAATGGCAGGGCAGTACAAAACCCCCTCAAATGACCCCATTTTGGAAAGTAGACACCCCAAGGAAATTGCTGAGAGGCATGTTGAGCCCATTGAATATTTATTTTTTTGTCCCAAGTGATTGAATAATGACAAAAAAAAAATAAAAAAATTACAAAAAGTTGTCACTAAATGATATATTGCTCACACATGCCATGGTTATATGTGGAATTGCACCCCAAAATACATTCTGCCTAGCCGTGTACGGGGCCCCGAAAACCAAGCACCGCCTTCAGGATTTCTAAGGGCACAAATTTTTGATTTCACTCCTCACTACCTATCACAGTTTCGAAGGCCATAAAATGCCAAAATAGCACAAAACCCCCCCAAATGACCCCATTATGGAAAGTAGACACCCCAAGCTATTTGCTGAGAGGCATAGTACTGCTAGGAATTCGCTGGGCGCGGTGGCGTGCGTCTGTAATCCAAGCACCTTTGGAAGCAACAGAATGTATTTTGGGGTGTAATTCCACATATACCCATGGCATGTTTGAGCAATATATCATTTAGTGACAACTTTGTGCAAAAATAAATAAATAAATAGTCTTTTTTCCGCAACTTGTGTCAACATATAAAATATTCCATGGACTCGACATGCCTCTCAGTATATAGCTTGGGGTGTCTACTTTCCAAAATGGGGTCATTTGGGGGGGGGGGTTTGAACTGTCCTGGCATTTTAGACACAACATTAGGAAGCTTACATCCACTCTTCTAACCACTTGAAGACAAAGCCCTTTCTGACACTTTTTGTTTACATGAAAACATTTTTTTTTTTTTGCAAGAAAATTATGTTGAACACTATATTGCCCAAATGTTTGATGAAATAAAAAAGATGATCTTAGGCGGAGTACATAGATACCAAACACGACATGCTTTGAAATTTCGCACAAACGCACAGTGGCGACAATCTACATACATTTTTAAAAGCCTTTACAGGTTACCACATTAGATTTACAGAGGAGGTCTACTGCTAAAATTACTGCCCTCAATCTGACCTTTGCGGTGATACCTCACATGCATGATGCAATTGCTGTTTACATATGACGCCAGACCGGCGCTTGCGTTCGCCATTGCGCAAGAGCAGGGCGGGACAGGGGTGCTTTTTTTATTATTATTATTAATTTTGCTTTTTTATTTTATTTTTAAACTGTTGCTTCCATATTTTTTTTTTTTATATAATTTTTATTGTTATCTCAGGGAATGTAAATATCCCCTATGATAGCAATAGGTAGTGACAGGTACTCTCTTTTTGAAAAAACTGGGGTCCCTAGACCCTAGATCTTTCCTCTGCCCTCAAAGCATCTGACCACACCAAGATCGGTATGATAAAATGCTTTCCCAATTTCCCAATGGCGCTTTTTATATCCGGGGGGGGGACATTCCCTCCCACAGCTTTTAAAAGCAGTCCAGAGGCTAATTAGCCACTAGGATTGCTTTTACATGAAAGCTGGCCGCTGGCTTAAAAGAATGATACCAAGATGATACCTAAACCTGCAGGCATCAATCTGGTATAACCATTCAAAGTCCAGCAACATACCAGTACGTTGCTGGTCCTTGTTGGACATGTATTGTAATCTTTTTTTTCATGCAGCCTGTTGGCTGAACAAAAAAAAGAGTTTGATCGGTGGGTATGCCCACCATTAGAATACCTCCCTTCATCCACCCACTTCTAATGATGGGCATACATGCACCATTTATATATGCCGAAGCATGGGGGCATCCTCCCGCAAAAGTTATCCCGCACACACATGGTCGGACTTTCCCACGGGCAAGCCTCCGTCGGAATTTCGACCGTATGCACGCGGCATTAGGAGCAAAATCGCTCCTCCGCTCCTCCGCTCCTGCTGCCCCAATGCTTCGGCATATATGCTGTTTTTTTTAACTATGGTGGTGAAATCACCTCCTACAGCACAGGAGTCGCAGGGATCAGGCCTGTCTCTGCGAACGCTGCAGTTATGTGTGTTGTGTTTTGTAAGTGACAGTGATCGATCGATACTGCACTTGGGTGGCCTGGGCTGGACGGAGGGGCAAAACGCAGGTGCTAGCAGGTATCTGGGCTGATCCCGCTAACACTGCGTTTTTTGGGAACCCTAAACTGCTGGGGACGCTAGTATAGATCTGATCAGATCAGAAATTGATCTGTTCAGATACTATACCACTAAGGGAGGTGTATGCTTCACGCGTGGGTGTTAGCGTTACTGGCACTAACCTGACGCTGCCTGGGGCGACGCAGACCCTCTCTGATGCTAAAACCTAATTGATATCACCTGCCGGGCGATCAGGGGGTTAAACCTTTATTGGGTTATATACGGCGGGTGCCCTGACACTATAAAAAGCAAACTAACTAACCAGCGTCACCCGTAACACTAATATGGTGATCGCTGGTGAAAGGGTTAACTAGGGGCAATTAGGGGGTTAAACCTTTATTAGGTAATATATGGGGGTACCTGACGCTATATAAAAACCTGACGGGGAACCTAAATAACAAAATAACTAACTGGCTAACCAGTGTCACCAGTAACACTTATACGGTGATCACTGGTGAAAGGGTTAACTAGGGGCAATTAGGGGGTTAAAACATTTATTAGATAATATATGGGGGTACCTGACGCTATAAAAACCTGCGGCGAACCTAAAAAAAATAACTGACTACCTAGCGGCACCAGCATAACTAATACAGCGATCAGAAAAACAATCGCTTAGTGACACTGGCAAAAGGGGGTGAAAGGGTTACCTGGGGGGCGATCAAGGGGTTAAACCTTTATTAGGTAATAAATGGGGGTACGTGACGCTATAAAAACCTGCGGCGAACCTAAAAAAAATAACTGGCTACCTATCGGCACCACCGACACTAATACAGCGATCAGAAAAACGATCGCTTAGTGACAGTGGTGCTTGGGGGTGAAAGGGTTACCTGGGGGGGGCAATCAAGGGGTTAAACCTTTATTAGGGGGGGTTAGGGGGCTACACTGGACCTAAAACTAACTGCCCTGACACTTTTACAGTCACAAATGTCACTGATTGCAGTGATTAGTAAATAAATGGTCACTGCAATCAGTGACACTGTGACTGGGGGCTGGGGGGTGATCTGGGGGTGTCTGGGGGGGGGCGATCGTGTGCCTATGTGTGCTGGTGTCAGTGTGCTGTTTAGTGCACTAACCTGTATGTCTTCTCTCCACGGCGCTCAGTATATGTGAGCGCCGCAGGAGAGATGACATCACTTCCTCCTGCCTGTGTAAACATTACACAGGCAGAGGAATATTCTCATTCGCCGGGAGCGATCGCAAGGGGGTGGCCAGAAACGAATGGTCGTCCCCTCATCACGGATCGCTCCCGGAACGATGCCGACCACTCACTGTATAGAAGGGGGATCCGATGGGATCCCCCAACTATACGAAGGCAGTCACGTACAGGTACGTGATTGTGCCTGTCCGTGCCATTCTGCTGACGTATATATACAGTGAGCGGTCATTGTATTAATTATTATCATTATTTTTTTTTTCGTATACACTCTTATTTATTTATTTTATATTACTTTTTTTTTGTTTATATTTATTAAACCTATATTTTTTTCCCATCACATATTTACAATCTTTTCTGTTTGATTTAATCACATTTATAGGATATTTATTTGTAACATATTGCATTGCAGATTTTTAAAAGACTGATTGCAGCATAATATATATATATATATATATATATATATATATATATACATTTTTAATAATTGCGTTATTTTGGGAGACATTGAATAGTTATTTTTATTTTTTTTTGTTTTAATTTCAATCAGTTATACTTTTAAACAATAAACTGTATGAGCAGCACTGTCCCCTACTGGTGAAAGATAGATAATGCATCTTCAGATTACATGCGATGCTGCATGTTAAAGCGGAATTCCACCCAAAATTGGAACTTCCGCTTAATCCACTCCTCGCCCCCTTACATGCCACATTTGGCATGTAATTTTTTTTGGGGTGGGGGGAGTGGGGGCTTCAGTAGGAGTGGGACTTCCTATCCCACTTCCCCCTTCCACTCATTTTTAAACATCAGTTACTATCTGTCAAGTTAAATCGTTCAGGAGAGGTTTCAAAACATCCCGTGTACATTAAGCCTTAGAAAATCTGAATCCAGTGCCCCTTTTGCTCTTGTGTTTGATAGAGGAGGATGAATCTCTCTTACAGAAAACATTGAAACAAAAAACAAAAAACTTTAAGGACATTAAGTGAAACTGAGCAGGTGTGAGGGGTTATAGCCTTAAAGGGGCAGGCCTTCAGTGTTCTATGTGTCCATTAATCTTGTAGGTGGCAGAATAACCCTAGGTTTCTTACCAGCAAGCTGTGTACCTCCTCACAGTGGCTGGTGGTTTTATTGGGGGGGGCAAACAACCACCACCCCGTTGGCCGGCGGCACCCCAGCCCCCCACCCCGGATGGTCGGTCGTCCAGCCCGGCACTTACCCCATCTAGGTTGCGAGCGGGCAGTGCTCCTTACGGGCGGCAGGCATTGGCACCTGTGTCCTCTCTGCATCTCCTGTTCTGCATCACGGCGGCTTCCACTATGCGCTTCCTCCCTCCTCCTCCTATGCGTCCAATAGGATCGCCTGTCCTTTTAACCAATCAGGTGACGGGTCTCAAGAAACGTTTCCTGATTGGCTGGGATGAGGATCAGTGTGGCAATAGTGAATATTCATTCGCTATCGTCACACAACTGGGTGGGCTCGGAGCACAGTGCTCTGCGTCCTAAGCCCAGCCTTTTTTGAAGCCTATAAGAGCCTCTGGCTCTAATCACGTGCTTCAAAAAAAAAAACACCCACCCATTGGAATCCATGCATCCAGCGCCCTGCATGTAGATCAGGGGGCCAGACGCATGGATAGTGGGGCAGCGCCCGTGCGCCCCTAATGGATGGACGGGCCGCCACTGATCCCTCAATGGACAATAGAGAAACATGTTTTGGCTTTAGATTGCAGCTTACCAATCAATAGATGCAGTGGCTGCATCAGTTTTCTTCTCTTTGGCTTTTTCCGTGTGTTTTCACCTGGTGATCTGGCCAGTAACACACCTCCTGTACAATTGCTTGGAATACCATTGTTCCAATTAACTACCTCCGATATTGGCTAGCTACCCCTAAGGGACGTTAATGATGCCCAGAGGATTCTGCATATTGGCAACCCACACTTGCCGTTAGTCCTTAAACATATAAATATTTAGAAACATTTATAGTCAAACTGACACTCTGGCAGACATGCTACGAGTTAACCCTTTTAATCTTTTTTGCTAATATATGGCTATCATTTGGGTGGTCATTGCAGGTGCCGGCTCCTCTTCTCCTCAGCGGGCGTTTATTGTGTGGCTCCTTGTAAGCCCCATGGGGCGGCCCATCTCCCTTCGGTGGTCTGGGGGGAGGGGGTGGCCACCAAGCCCCCTGGATTCTTCAACGGCACTTTCACTTCTGGTCACATGAATGGTTATTCCACTCTCGAGCGGTAAATATACCATTATGAATTACTCAATATCATGTATGATGACACGTTTTTCCAATTTTGAACTTATGTAATGTAATGCAATGTATCTTTTTAGAGACAATTGTCCCCCTGAGGAGACCGCATAGAGGTCGAAACGCGTCGGGGATTGCACACGACATAGAATTGCCATGCAATGATGTGCACAATTGTGTGTTGTTTATTGCATTGTACTGTATTTGCATTGTACATGTTTTGAATCATTGGACCAGATCAAATCTCATTGTATCTAACTCTATCATGTTATTGGACTATTCTTTTAATAAACAACCCTTTATTATAATTAGAATCTTTGACCTTGTCACACTGCTGTCTAAAGCCCCATCGGGGAAACATTCCATTTTATTTTTTTTATGTAACATGAGGACCTACCTAAACTATGTAATCAGTTTTCATACAGGCAAGCCTTTTTCTCTACATAATTGTTAATAGATCTAGAACAGGGGTGCCCAACATTTAGAAGAGCGAGGGCCACTGAATCGACTTGGTAACCGGTCGCGGGCCAAAACGAGTAGAATGGGTGGATGACAGGTCTGTGTCCACGCTGCATATGCTGAACGGACACAGACACAGCTCACGCTACTCTATGGGCCCTCCAATTCAATGCGCCCAGACGGAAGGGAACGGATCCCCTTCTGTTTTTTTTTTTTTTTTTTAGCGGATTGGATTGGAGGTAAGTGGGGGTAAATGGACATAGAGGTGAATGTGAATGGAGGGTCCGATTGGGTCCTAAGGCTGCTTTCACACTCATGCACCACGTGCACCTGTGGCTTTCCTGCAGGTTAGCTGCACTTTGCCATAGACTTGTATTATATCCTGTAGGTGTGGTGCAATTTCTGAAAGCACAGCAAACCCACAGGTAATAACAGAAGTCTATGGCTAACTGCACTGATTTCAGTAGTAAACTTACCTTTTAATAACAATCTTCCATTCAGTTTTTCCCGGCTGTTGCTGTCCCAGGCAGAGTGCATTTGGTATCGATTGTGACAGGAGCTGGCGCTATACAGGAAACATCAACTTATGTGGCTCTGCAGCTGCTTGCTCTCTCTACCGCCGGCTTCATTCACAACACTGATGCTCTGGGATGACGGGTCAGCAACCTGCGATCTGGGCTTGCCAAACCACCATCCCAGAGCAGGAGGTTCGCGAGCCATATCAGAGGGCTCCGCGGGCCACATGTGGCCCCTGGGCCACTGGCTGGGCACCCCTGATCTAGAGATCGTACAATCAGGATTTAATGAGTATATTGAGCTCATGAGAGTCTCCCAGCTTTACAAACAAGATGCCCCAGTAGTGTATTTAGGTTTTGTGCTGCCCTAGGCCTGACTAAACTTGTGCACCCCCTAATTTAACCACTTCCCTACCCGCCCATAGTCAAATGACGTCCACAGATGGGATCTCCCATCCTGGGTGGACGTCATATGACATCCTGGGCTTTGTGGGGGGATATCTGAATGATGCCTGCAGCTAGAGGCATCATTCAGATATCCTTCTGTTCTGCCGGCGATTCTGTGCGCCATAAGAATGATCATAGCAGAGGTTCCGCCGCTTGATTGTTCTTATAGGCGGCGGGAGGGGACATCGCCCCCCTCCCGCCGCCATCAGGTGCTTCTTCGGGCTCTCCCGTGCCATCGGGGGCCCGGAGAATGAATCGTCTGGCGCCGGAGGTGAACCATAGAGATGACTGGTGACCAGTCATCTCTATGACCGTCGGAGGCCCGGGCGCGATGTGATGATGTCACGCCCGGGTTCTCAGATGTAAACAAAGCCGCCATTGCGGCTAGTAAAAATGAGATTGTGACATTTTTTTCACGATCTCATGCTTTCCAGCCTCGAGGAGAGGATCTGTCACACACCATTCCTATTACAAGGGATGTGTACATTCCTTGTATCAGGAATAAAAGTGATAAAAAAATAAAAAAAATAAAGTAAAATAAAAAAAATAAAAAATGTAAAACGCCCCTGTCCCCGGTAGCTCGCGATCAGAAGCGAACGCACACGTAAGTCCCGCCCACACATGTAAACGCCATTCAAACCACATATGTGAGGTATCGCCGCGTGCGTTAGAGCGCGTGCAACAATTCTAGCAGTTTGGCGCCATTCCATGAGTGTGCGCAATTTTAAAGCGTGACATGTTAGGTATCTATTTACTCGGCGTAACATCATCTTTCATATTTTACAAAAAAAATTGGGCTAACTTTACTCTTTTGTTATTTTTTAATTCATAAAACCATTTTTTTCCCAAAAAAAGGCGTTTGAAAAATAATTGCGCAAATACCGTGCAAGAAAAAAAGTTGCAATGACCGTCATTTTATTCCCTAGGGTGTCTGCTAAAAAAACATATATAATGTTTGGGGGTTCTGAGTAATTTTCTAGCAAAAGAATGATGATTTGTACATGTAGGAGAGAAGTGCCAGAATAGGCCCAGTATTGAGGTGGTAAAAAAAAGCCCAGGGTTGAAGTGGTTAAATATGACCCACCCCTTCCTGTGAATGCCACACCCCTTGCTGTTTAAGACCCACCCTGAAATTTTCGAGTGGGGACACTAGTTCTGAGGGCCTGGGGCGGGGGGCAATGGATTCCCTTAATTTGCATAGATTTCCTCTCACTTCCTGTTTGGCTATGGGAAAGGAAATGAAGGGAAATCTCTGCAATGGGACAGGGATGGTAAAAAATAAACTGACAGGGGCTATAACCCTCCGTTAATCTATCCAAAATGAAAAAAAAAAGTGTTGCCTATAGTTCTACTTTGAGCACAAATTTCTGATCATTTTATGGAGAGGACTAAGAAGATATAACCATGCCAATGGTGCAGCAGAAAACATATAGCACAGTGAGGAAGGTTTGTGGTCCAGGATGATGGGACAGTCAAAATTAGAAGCAGAGCCCCCCCCCCCCACATTTGCAAAATGTCGGCCGCCCGCATACCGGAAGCAGTGCGGCCGCTTTATGGGGGCGCTACACTAATTTGCATCTCAGCCCAGTCCGCCCCATAAGACTGGCGCTACACTAAGGCCTATTAGATTTAGACACACTATTAGATTTTCTGCAGATTTTTGCTTTCAGATTTACCAAAACCATATAATATGGAGGTCAAACCTTAAAAGTTTCAATTTGTACACAATCAAGTAGGCCCTTGCACTACATGGTTTTGGTAAATCTGAAGACAAAAATCTGCAGAAAATCTAATAGTGAGTATAGGCCTTTACAGTGTAGCGCAAAACGACGGGAACTCTTTCCGTGCTGCCCCCATGCAAAGTGCTGCCCTAGGCCTGGGCCTTGTGGGCCTAGGCCAGGATACAGTGTTTAGATGCCCCCTGTGATATTAATCAGATAGGAATCAGGCAATGATCTTATGTCTCAGGGCCAGATCTAGCCTATCTGATCTGAGGGTGCATTATAAAAAAATCAGGGGGCTTAACCTCCCTGGCGGTATTCCCGAGTCTGGCACTGGGTGAGATTTCAGTACCAAAAGCGGTAACCCCCGAGCCAGACTCGGGCTGCATCGCAGGATACAGGGAGAGTTACTTACCTTGTCCCCTGGATCCTGCAATGTCTCCCCACAGTGTGTGCGAGCCGTCTCCTCGCTCGATTCACACACAGTGCCGCCGAGCTCCGTTCCCTGCGACGTTGCGGCGCACGGGGGCGGAGATCGGCGCCAAATTCAAAAAAGTAAAAACACAGTACACATACAGTATACTGTAATCTTACAGATTACAGTACTGTATAAAATCTTACAGATTACAGTAGTGTATAAAAAAATTACACATCCCCTTTGTTTGTCCCTAGTGGTCTGTCCAGTGCCCTGCATGCAGTTTTATATTATAAATAATGTTTTTTCTGTCTGGAAACTGGAGATTGTCCATAGCAACCAAAAAGTGTCCCTTTATGTCAAAAGTGGTGTTAGACCAGCTAGAAAACAGCGATAATAAATTAGAGTCACTTGCAGAATTGAGCGATAGCGATTTGTGGGGAAATTCGTCATCAAACACTAAATCTAATGACAGCGACAATTCTGCAACTGAGCAAATTTCAGTGTTTTTTTGATTTGATTACATTATTGAATAATTGTTATTATTATCATACAGGGCTTCCCTTATAACTGGGGATGTAACTATGTTCAGAATTACGCAATCTCATTCAAATGCATGTTAAATAGGAGTCAGTACACATCTGCCAACATTTAAAGTGCCTCTGATTAACCCCAAATAAAGTTCAGCTGTTCTAGTAGGTCTTTCCTGACATTTTCTTAGTTGCATCCTACAGCAAAAGCCATGGTCCTCAGAGAGCTTCCAAAGCATCAGAGGGATCTCATTGTTAAAAGGTATCAGTCAGGAGAATGGTACAAAAGAATTTCCAAGGCATTACATATACCATGGAACAAGGTGAAGACAGTCATCATCAAGTGGAGAAAATATGGCACAACAGTGACATTACCAAGAACTGGATCTCCCTCCACAATTGATGAAAAGACGAGAAGAAAACTGGTCAGGGAAGCTGTGTGGTACATGTGACAACAATCTCCCGTATTCTTCACATGTCTGGGCTATGGGGTAGAGTGGCAAGACGGAAGCCTTTTCTTTTGGAAAAAAGCATCCAAGCCCGGCTAAAGTTTACAAAAACACATCTAAAGTCTCCCAAAAGCATGTGGGAAAATGTGTTATGGTCTGATGAAAGCAAGGTTGAACTTTTTGGCCATAATTCCAAAAGATATGTTTGGCGCAAAAACAACACTGCGCATCACTGAAAGAACACCATACCCACCGTGAAGCTTGGTGGTGGCAGCATCATGCTTTGGGGCTGTTTTTCTTTAGCTGGAATAGGGGCCTTAGTCAAGGTAAAGGGACCAAATACCAGTCAATATTGGCACAAACCCTTCAGGCTTCTGCTAGAAAGCTGAAACATGAAGAGGAACTTCATCTTTCAGTATGACAACGATCCAAAGCATACATCCAAATCAACAAAAGAATGACTTCACCAGAAGAAGATTAAAGTTTTGGAATGGCCCAACCAGAGCCCAGACCTGAATCCGATTCAAAATCTGTGGGGTGATGTGAAGAAGGCTGTGCATAGGAGATGCCCTCGCAATCTGACAGATTTGGAGTGTTTTTGCAAAGAAGAGTGGGCAAATATTGCCCAGTCAAGATGTGCCACGCTGATTCATACCCAAAAAGACTGCGTGCTGTAATAAAATCAAAAGATGCTTCAACAAAGTATTAGTTTAAGGGTGTGCACACTTATGCAACCATAATGTTATTTTTTTCCCTCTACCTAAAAGATTTCAGTTTGTTGTTCAACTGAGTTGTACAGTTTATAGGTCACATTAAAGGGGTTGTAAACCGTCGTGATTTTTCACCCTAATGCATCCTATGCATTAAACGTGATAACTGTGCGAGGTCTCTCAGTTTTGTCGGGCGCCAGTGGAATGCCAAAACGTACCGTGTGCTCCAAAGTGGCCAGGAGCACTGCACAGACCCTAGACGAGGCCGGTCCCACACAAAGGAAGTCATCCAGGTAGCGAATAATGGAATTCACCCCCGACACGTCCCTGACCACCCATTCAACGAATGAGCTGAACTGTTCAAATAACGCGCATGATATGGAGCATCCCATCGGTAAACACATGTCCACATAAAGCGCGTTATTCCAGTGACACCCCAGGAGGTGAAAGCTTTCCGGGTGTACTGGCAACAGCCTAAAAGCCGCCTCAATGTCGGCTTTAGCCATCAACGCCCCCTGCCCATACTGGCGAACCCAACCGACTGCCGCATCAAATGAAGAAGTGTAACTCACTGTACACGCTTCTGGATCAATCGCGTCATTGACCGACCCACCCTTCGGAAAGGACAGATGGTGAATGAGACAGAACTTGTTGGGCTCCTTCTTGGGGACAACCCCAAGCGGGGAGACCACCAAATTTGCTAAGGGGGGGGGAAAGGACCGCCCATGCGGCCCAAAGCAACCTCCTTGCGCAGCTTTTCAGTGACCACATCAGCATGTTGTATGGCCGACCGTAAATTATGTGAAACCGGGGGGATAACCTGCAAGGAACATGGAATGTGAAACCCCTCTGAAAAACCCTTATCCAACAATCGAGCCGCCCCCTTATCTGGATACCTACCTAGAAACAGCCGCATCCTTTCCACCATCACCGGAGTCCTCCCTCTTTTGCCCAGACTCTCCGGTACGTCCTTTTCCCTGCTTAAAGCATCTGGCCTGCGTGTGAGAACCTCCGCAACCGGAGCACTCATGCTTGTATCTGCAGGACCCCCAAACTTGCAGGTGACCTCATTGTACTGCCAGCAAAACCCCTTTTTCTACCCAGGCCGATTGTCCTGTTGAAGAAGTTCCACCGGCCCCCCCCCCCCCCCCTGAAAAAACTGACCAGGTGCCCTCGGCGAGGTCATCAAACGCATCCATAAACCGATGTCCTTATGATCCCACCGCAGGTCTGTCCGCACCGCTCTCCTCTGCCTGAACTGTTCATCATAACGGAGCCACCCCGTGCCCCCATACACCCTGTAGGCCTCCCCAATAGCGTCCTGATAGCCAGAGTGCTGAACAGTGCTCAGGATTCTTTTGTCCTATCACACTTGCCATGATGGCGAACGCCTGCAGCCAATTCGTGAACGTCCGCGGAATGAGCCTGTACCTCCTTTTTTCCTCATCCTCCTTCTTTGAATCATCCGGCTTCACCCTATCCAAGTGAAAGTTCTCTAATGGTAACAGTGAGAACATCTCCACGTACTCACCTTTCCATATCTTTTCCCTCACTTCTGGTTTCAGGTGTGCCCCCAGGGGTGCCTCATAACAAATATAAACTTCACATTTTGCGGCGTCTGCCATTTTTATCCACCTGAACAGACAAGCTCTTGTCTGATCCACATACCATTTTTACCGCACTTCTTATCCGTTTCCCTGTCTCGGGGACCTTATTAGGTTTGTCACCTAAACCAAACATCGGACTGGGGACCCCAGTCTTTTTAACCACCTTCAGTTGAGCCCCGGTCAGGATTTCTGCTGCTTTCTGGTCCACACTTGGCCCTTCCATCTCATGTGATTCTTCCACTGGTACAGCATACACACCCTTCACCGACAACTGACCAGTACTACCTTGGACCATAGCAGCAGAAATGCCTTCCACCTGGCTGTTAGGTGGTGAAACCTCAGACACTTTTTTTTCACCAAAGCCTCTCCCATATACCTCTTGTACAGGAAGTAACCCATCAGCATACCTAGAGGCGATTTTTAACACTAGTAATACAGTCATAAATAAACCATTTCTGTCTTGTCTTCCTTTGTGCTGTACCACCTGCCACTCAGGGGTCCACCTAATGGTACTCCGCAGTACCAGACTGTCTGACTGTGGTGGAGACACGCCAGT
Organism: Rana muscosa; assembly: GCA_029206835.1. Lineage (NCBI taxonomy): Eukaryota > Metazoa > Chordata > Amphibia > Anura > Ranidae > Rana > Rana muscosa. The sequence continues at coordinate 211,050,067 of CM055126.1, forward strand.
ATAGACTGGCTGTACATCCCAAAGTTTAAGCATCTCTTTTAACACTTTTGTTAGAAACCATACCCTTGGCTCCAGACCCAAGTCCTTCCTGGGGACTTTCCTGACACTGGGGATGCAGACAGACTCACTTGCTGAGACGTGAGAGGTTGCAAGGTTTAATGGAACCTTCTCCCAGCTGGAGACAACCACAGCCTGGTGCTCTACCAGAGCGCTGCCAGGTGCTTGACTCATACCCAACTTCTCAGGTTCAGCACCAATGAACTGCTTCACATTACCAGTGACAACGTCACTTTGACACGCCATGTCAGCATAATTTTTGTAGGTTACTGACAAAGTGTCTGCTGTGTGCTCGCCCTTATATGGTCCATATTTCTCACGAGGGTTAACCCCTGCAGCAGCCACCGCGCCCTCAGGTATAAGCTGTTCTGCCGTCCCTCCTGCTGGCACAGCAGAAACTTTGTCCACCTTATTTTTGTGCATGAAAGCCTCATCTATCAGGGACATTAGATTTTTACCCCAACTATCCCAATCCGTTGTAGCTGTGCTCCATTCACTGGCGTTCCTCAGCCCTGATCCATCCGCCCAAGGAGACACATTAGAACAGATGGGCTTAGTTTCAGATTCATCACCCAAATTACGAATCATGGCAGACTTCGGTAACACATGTTTTAGCACCGCAGGTTGCAATACACCACAACCACCACCTTGCTCGGGCGGCGCTTCATAAGCCTCACACACCTTTGCATTTTTCACAGGTTGTGTTAACCCACCATTTAGCGGCACATTTTTAGTACTAGCAGCTTGCACTAACACATTACCATTACACGGTACAGTTCCACTCTGTCCCACCAGAGTGACATCGCAGTTGTCCATGGCAACCTCCGACTCCAATACATGAAGTTCCATGGAGATTTCTGGGGACAACTGTGCTGTCTTATCACCAATTGCTACAGGCAATGACCCATTTGTGACAACAGCTTTTGCTCTGGAAGAACCTGGGGTTTTCCCAACAGCAGCAAACTTTTCATTAACAGTAATACTTATAGCATTTTTAGTCATCAACACAGGTTCTGCTTGGACTTTAACCCCTGCATTCCCACTGGGTATGAAAAAGTCATTCTCAAGCGCACATTCTGTGGCCCCACTAACTGGGGTCACTCTCACATCATCATGGACAGTCTCGTAGCCAGTTCTTTTATACCTGAAATCAGCAGTTCCAGGCATCATTTCATTAAAGATAGTCTTACCCACCACAGTAGTTGGAGTCTCCATCTTCATTTGAGTACGTTGTCTTAAGAACCAGTCCTCAGCCACACATTTACTGGCCAACTCCCCCTGGTGGCCATGGGATGAAATCACAGCAGGCATCTCCCACTGTTTAGCACCCGGTGCAGACACCACAGAAAACTCCTCCTTGTTGCCAGGGGTGACTGCAAACATATTTGCAAAGGGATCTTGGCCCACAGGTAAAGAGTTCTGTTTAGCAACATTACCTCTAGGTGCACCCCAGAATATAGGGCAAGACAATATTTCGTGCCCCAGCTGGCCACATTCCAGGCATGGTACTGGATGACTTTTCCCCAGTGCGTTTCTCTCCTGATGATTCCTTCCAGGCATAACTTCCACTCTCGTTGCCATGGGAGATCACAGTCTCCCAGCAGAGCTTTGCTGGCTCTCTCCAACATGCTGTATTGGCTCCTCCGGAAGCCACTTGTCACGACCCATGGGAGGCACACCCCTTGGTCCACAGACAGCCCGACTGGCCTCCTCTGTGTTGCTATGGGCAACCACTCTCTGTCCTGGCCTTTGATCAGCCTCTCTTCTGGCATATAACACAGGCTTCTCAGACCTTTGTTTTGCTAGGTAGCTTTGCACTGGAGCCAGGGACAAAAGGCACTTGGAGACTGCATGCCCCCACTCACTGCACCGCAAACAGCGCACTTGGTTCCATGTCTTGTCAGGGTTTCCCACCCTGCATCTGCTGGACCCTGTCTCAAGCTGTGTCACTTTCACACTTTTCGCAACAGCTGCTGGTTTAACTGCAGCAGCGTTGCCAGGGGCAACAGCACCCCTCTCCCAGGCATGGACATCCGGCAGCTCTCTTTTTGTATGGAAGGTTGGCTTGCCTTCCACTTTAGCTTGGTCCAATACTGCCAGGTAGTGATGAGCCGAACACCCCCGGGTTCGGTTCGCACCAGAACCCGCGAACGGACCGAAAGTTCGAACGAACATTAGAACCCTATTAAATACAATGGATGCGAACGTTCGAATTCTAAAGTGCTAATTATAACAACTATTATGCATGTTATTGTCCTAAAAAGGGTTTGGGAACCCGGGTTCTGCACCAGGGGACATGTATCAATGCAAAAAGAAGTTTTAAAAACGGTCGTTTTTCGGGAGCAGTCATTTTAATGATGCATAAAGTGAAAAAAAAAAAGTCAAATATTCCTTTAAATATCGTACCTGGGGGGTGTCTAAAGTATGCCTGTGAAGTGCCACGTGTTTCCCGTGTTTATAACTGTCCCTGCACAAAATGACACTTCTAAAGGAAAAAAAAGCCATTTAAAACTGCTTGCGGCTTTAATGTAATGTCTGGTCCCGGTAATATGGATGAAATTCTTTAAGAAAAATGGCATAGCTACCCCATGACCCCCCCCCCTACCCCAGCCCATTACCAGCCCCTTTGGGTCTTGTATGGATATTAAGGGGAACCCCGCACATAAAATAAAAAAGGCCCTATATACTCTGAACAGCCCTATACAGGCGGTGCATACAAGACAGGGACTGTAGGTTTGTTCTTATGTAGAATCTGTTTGTAATTTTGAACAGGTACATTTTTGAAGTGTAGCTCCAGACCAAAAATCTATTTTTAAACTTTTTGGAAAACATAGGTAAGGGTTATCACCCCTGTAACATTTGTTTTGCTGTCTGTGCCCCTGTTCAGAACATTTCACCTCACTTTCCGTCCCAATGACAACTGTTTTTGAAATGTGGTGTTTTTCTTGAAACAAGGATTGCTGATAAAGCATCAGTACAGAGGAGACACCTTTCTCCCATATTTATTCTTACAGGAGAGAATTTTCCTTCCTAGTGGTAGATTTCCTCTCACTTCCTGTTGTCTTCTTGCGTTTGCAAGTAGGAGTCGTTTGTAAGTTGTATGTTTGAAAGTAGGGACCTGCCGTATATACTCTGCAGAAATAGGCCCCTTAGTTGTTGGTGTTGGCACAACACTGTAAGCACTCACAGTTACTCTTGGTTGGTGCTGGAACGCCCTGCTGTCAACTATTATATCAGGAATTTTAATTACATATAATTGTTGAACAGTGGTAGTAAAAATTGGGCCTTTGATGGTGGTGCTGGTGCCACAACACTGTAAGCCCTGACAGTTACTCTTGGTGGGTGCAGCAATGGGCCCTGCTGTGAATTATTAGATCAAGAATTGTAATTACATGCCCCTGTTGAACAGGGGCTGAAAAATTGGGCCTTAGGCACTGGTGGCACAACACTGCAACCCCTCACAGATACTGTACTTGGAGCACAGCAATGAGCCCTGTTGCAAAGTATTGCTTCAAAAATTGTAATGACACGCCCCTGTTAAACAGGGGCTGAAAAATTGGGCCTTAGGCACTGGTGGCACAACACTGCAACTCCTCACAGATACTGTACTTGGAGCACAGCAATGAGCCCTGTTGCAAAGTATTGCTTCAAAAATTGTAATTACACGCCCCTGTTAAACAGGGGCTGAAAAATTGGGCGTTAGGCACTGGTGGCGGCACCCATAAACAAAAATGATCTTACAAGCTATCATCATCAATCGTATCATTGAGGACTCGGAGGAGGAGGATAGCCAGTCAACATAACAGCACAGGCACTCAGCATCAGCATCAGTCTTGAAGGGATGTGACATGTTAAAATCAATTAGTCTGTTATATCAGCATCAGGTGTGTGGTAGCTGGTGGTGATCCAAGACTGGTTCATCTTGATGAAAGTCAGTCGATCAACCGAGTCGGTGGACAGGCGCACCCTGTGATCCGTGACAAATCCTCCAGCAGCACTGAATGTGCGTTCCGAAAGAACGCTGGATGCAGGACAGGCCAGTAGCTCAATTGCATACTGTGCAAGCTCTGGCCAGTGATCCATCCTCAAGACCCAGTAAGCCAGAGGATTTTCGGTGGGGAAGGTGTCCAAGTCTGACCTTGCCCCTAGATATTCCTGCACCATGTTTATCAGACGCTGGCGATGGTTGCTGGAACCGATCATACTTTGGGGCTGCGGACTAAAGAATTGTCTGAACGCATCGGTCAGACGGCCACCTTCCCCACCGCTCCTTCTTTGACTGGCCGAAGCCTCAGCAACTCGTTGTCCAGGACCAGGAGTTTGCAACCTCCCAGTCTCTGGGAACGCGTTGCACAGACCTTTCTGCAAGGCCTCCCGGAGTTGTCTCATCCTCTGCTCCCTCTGCGACGGTAACATAAGGTCCGCAACCTTACCCTTGTACCGTGGATCAAGGAGAGTGGCCAGCCAGTAATGGTCCCTCTCCTTGATCCGAAGAATACGAGGATCCTTCCGCAGACTTTGCAGGATCAGGGAGGCCATGCAGCGTAGGTTTGCTGAGGCATTCGCTCCGGAGTCCTCTGGGTCACTAAGGACGACATGATCCGCAGCCACCTCCTCCCAGCCACGTACAAGTCCACTGGTTTCTTGGGACTGTAAATCATCCCTAAAAGACTGCTGCTGATGATGCTGAGTGCCAGCCTCCACCTCCATGCTGACACAATCCTCCTCCTCCTCCTCCTCCTCCTCCTCCTCCTCCTCCTCCTCTTCCTGTGCGATGGGTGGGACAGAAGGAACACTGTCTGGGTAAAGGGGGCCTTGAGAGGCAAGGAAGTCCTCCTCTTCCTGCCTCTGTTCTGCCTCAAGTGCCCTGTCCATTATTCCACGCAGCGTGTGCTCCAACAGGTGGACAAGAGGTACAGTGTCACTGATGCATGCACTGTCACTGCTCACCATCCTCGTGGCCTCCTCAAATGGTGCCAGGACAGTGCATGCATCCCTGATCATGCCCCACTGGCGTGGAGAAAAAAAACCAAGCTCCCCTGACCCTGTCCTGGTGCCGTAGTCGCACAGGTACTCATTGATGGCCCTCTGCTGCGTGTGCAGCCGCTGCAGCATGGCCAACGTTGAGTTCCACCTGGTGGGCATGTCACATATAAGGCGGTTCTTGGGCAGGTTCAACTCCTTTTGCAGCTCAGCCAGGCGAGCACTGGCATTATAAGATCTGCGGAAATGCACACAGACTTTCCTGGCCTGCCTCAGGACATCCTGTAAGCCCGGGTACCTGCCCAAGAAGCGCTGCACCACCAGGTTAAGGACGTGAGCCACACAGGGCACATGGGTCAGTTGTCCCTGTCGGAGGGCGGAGAGGAGGTTGGTGCCATTGTCGCAAACCACCATTCCTGGCTTAAGCTGGCGTGGCGTCAACCACCTCTCGGCCTGGCCCTGCAGAGCAGACAGGACCTCTGCCCCAGTGTGGCTTCTGTCCCCCAAACACACCAGCGCAAGCACGGCATGGCATCTTTTTGCCTGCGTACTTGCGTAGCCCCGTGAACGGCTACGGAGCACCGCTGGTTCATAGGACAAACCACAGGAAGAGGCCATGGAGGAAGAAGAAGAGGAGGGGGTGGAGGAGAGAGGTGTGTCACAACCAGTAGTAGCATTTTGGAGGCGTGGCGGTGGGACAACCTCCAACACTACTGCACCTTGTCCTGAATCCTTCCCAGCTGCCAAAAGAGTGACCCAATGGGCCGTGAAAGAAAGGTAACGTCCCTGTCCATGCCTGCTGGACCATGAGTCAGCGGTAATATGCACCTTACCGCTGACCGCCCTGTCCAGCGAGGCCAAGACATTGCCTTCCACATGCCGGTAGAGAGCCGGAATAGCCTTCCGTGAGAAAAAGTGGCGTTTGGGAACCTGCCACTGAGGAACCGCACATTGCACAAACTCACGGAAGGGGGCCGAGTCTACCAACTGAAAAGGCAGCAGTTGAAGCGCTAGCAATTTAGCCAAGCTAGCATTCAACCGCTGGGCATGTGGATGGCTGGGAGTGAACTTCTTTCGACGGTCCAGCAGCTGGGGCAGGGAAATTTGCCTGCTAGAATCGGACGTCGGTGTACTGCTAGCAGAGTGGGCGCAAGTACTTGGCTGTGACACACCTAATTCTACACCTTCATTCCTCTCAGTGCATGTTTCAGAGAGGACTGAAGTTATAGTGGGGTTGGAGATCCCAGCTGATGCGGTGCAAGGAGAGGTCCGCTTTGTTCTTTGGTGTGGGTCTTTGAGGTAGGCTTGCCAACGAGCTGCATGGCAGGTCAACATATGTCTGGTCAGGCATGTGGTACCCAAGCGGCTGATGTTTTGGCCACGCGATATACGCTTGAGACATATGTTGCAAACAGCAGCTGTGCGATCTGATGCACTAGCCTCAAAAAAGGCCCACACCAAAGAACTTTTTGAATGACGGGCAGAGGCAGCGCCCTGCACAGGCGGAGCTCTGCGGTGTGATTCCGTCGGTGTACTGCCCTTACGCTGGCCACCAAAGGGCATCCTGCCTCGTTGGAGATGTGCCTCCTCCTCATCCTCCTCCTCCTCCTCTCTCCTATTAGGCACCCACGTGGAGTCAGTGACCTCATCATCCCCTCCCTCCTCATCACTGGAGCCAATCTGGCAGTATGCTGCAGCTGCTGGAACATGACTGCCAGATTGGTGTCCTTCTTGAGCATCCCCTCTGTCTGCTCTCACGCTACTGCCTTCCTCTAGCTGGGTTTCATCATCAGACCCTTCGAAACGCTGGGCATCCTCCTGGAGCATGTACCCAACACTGTGCTGAAACAGTTCGGGGGACTCCTCAGGAGGAGGACATGGTGGGTCTAGGGAAGGAGTGACTGATGATTTGTCTGACATTGATACCAGGGAAGACGACGCTTTGGCAGCTGCTTTTCCAGTACCCTGAGCCTGGGTGAGAGAGGATGAGGAGGAGGAGGAGGGCTTGGTCATCCACTCTACCAAGTCTTCGGCATGATGTGGCTCAACATGTCCAGCTGCCGAAAAGAAGGACAAGCGTGTCCCATGGCCATGTGCTGATGACAATGCACCGCGTCCACGACCAGCACTGTTGCCCCCAGACACAGAGCCTGCTTGCTCTCTTTTATTGCCTCCTGACTGTCTGCCTCTCCTTGTTTGCCTTCCAGACATTCTAATAGATGGCCTGCAGGGAGATGGGAAAAAAGCAATAAGGGCTACCTTCAGGTGTCCTTCTCTGTCCCTTGAAACAAGGACTTTCACAGTGAAAGAAACTGACACTCTCCCTACCTACAGTTTTCTGTCCCTAGAAAAAATATTTTTTTTAAGCACAATATAGCACAAGGACAATTCACTCACTGTCCTTACAGGTCCCTGGAAACAAGGACTTGCAGAGTGAAAGAAAAAAAACACTCTCCCTACCTACAGTTTTCTGTCCCTAGAATAAATGTTTTTTTTAAGCACAATATAGCACAAGGACAATTCACTCACTGTCCTTACAGGTCCCTGGAAACAAGGACTTGCAGAGTGAAAGAAAAAAAACACTCTCCCTACCTACAGTTTTCTGTCCCTAGAAAAAATGTTTTTTTTAAGCACAATATAGCACAAGGACAATTCACTCACTGTCCTTACAGGTCCCTGGAAACAAGGACTTGCAGAGTGAAAGAAAAAAAACACTCTCCCTACCTACAGTTTTCTGTCCCTACAAAAAATGTTTTTTTTAATCACAATATAGCACAAGGACAATTCACTCACTGTCCTTCCAGGTCCCTGGAAACAAGGACTTGCAGAGTGAAATAAACTGACACTCTCCCTACCTACAGTTTTCTGTCCCTAGAATAAATGTTTTTTTAAGCACAATATAGCACAAGGACAATTCACTCACTGTCCTTCCAGGTCCCTGGAAACAAGGACTTGCAGAGTGAAAGAAAAAAAACACTCTCCCTACCTACAGTTTTCTGTCCCTAGAAAAAATGTTTTTTTTAATCACAATATAGCACAAGGACAATTCACTCACTGTCCTTACAGGTCCCTGGAAACAAGGACTTGCAGAGTGAAATAAACTGACACTCTCCCTACCTACAGTTTTCTGTCCCTAGAATAAATGTTTTTTTTAAGCACAATATAGCACAAGGACAATTCACTCACTGTCCTTCCAGGTCCCTGGAAACAAGGACTTGCAGAGTGAAATAAACTGACACTCTCCCTACCTACAGTTTTCTGTCCCTAGAAAAAATGTTTTTTTAAGCACAATATAGCACAAGGACAATTCACTCACTGTCCTTACAGGTCCCTGGAAACAAGGACTTGCAGAGTGAAAGAAAAAAAACACTCTCCCTACCTACAGTTTTCTGTCCCTAGAATAAATGTTTTTTTTAAGCACAATATAGCACAAGGACAATTCACTCACTGTCCTTACAGGTCCCTGGAAACAAGGACTTGCAGAGTGAAAGAAAAAAAACACTCCCTACCTACAGTTTTCTGTCCCTAGAAAAAATGTTTTTTTTAATCACAATATAGCACAAGGACAATTCACTCACTGTCCTTACAGGTCCCTGGAAACAAGGACTTGCAGAGTGAAATAAACTGACACTCTCCCTACCTACAGTTTTCTGTCCCTAGAATAAATGTTTTTTTTAAGCACAATATAGCACAAGGACAATTCACTCACTGTCCTTACAGGTCCCTGGAAACAAGGACTTGCAGAGTGAAAGAAAAAAAACACTCTCCCTACCTACAGTTTTCTGTCCCTAGAAAAAATGTTTTTTTTAATCACAATATAGCACAAGGACAATTCACTCACTGTCCTTACAGGTCCCTGGAAACAAGGACTTGCAGAGTGAAATAAACTGACACTCTCCCTACCTACAGTTTTCTGTCCCTAGAATAAATGTTTTTTTTAAGCACAATATAGCACAAGGACAATTCACTCACTGTCCTTACAGGTCCCTGGAAACAAGGACTTGCAGAGTGAAAGAAAAAAAACACTCTCCCTACCTACAGTTTTCTGTCCCTAGAAAAAATGTTTTTTTTAATCACAATATAGCACAAGGACAATTCACTCACTGTCCTTACAGGTCCCTGGAAACAAGGACTTGCAGAGTGAAATAAACTGACACTCTCCCTACCTACAGTTTTCTGTCCCTAGAATAAATGTTTTTTTAAGCACAATATAGCACAAGGACAATTCACTCACTGTCCTTCCAGGTCCCTGGAAACAAGGACTTGCAGAGTGAAAGAAACGGACACTGTCCCTACCTACAGTTTTCTGTCCCTAGAATAAATGTTTTTTTTAAGCACACTATAGCACAAGCACAAAACACACTGACACTCTCCCTACCTATCCTTCTCTTTCCCTAAACTAAAGGAATCCAGGTTAAGCAAGAAAGAAATAACAGTCACTGTCCCTGCCTATGCTGCTCTATCCCTGCTCCGGAACACACTACACTAGGCCGCCGTGCTGGCGGCCTTTTATAGTGTGGGGCGTGTACTAAACACCCTCAGCAATAATTGGCCACAGGCATCCTGCCTGTGGCCAATCATTGCTCTCCTCGCTGCCGGCGCTGTGATTGGCCAAGCATGCGGGGTCACAGTGCATGCTTGGCCAATCACAGCGCCTGGATGACACTGCGATGGCGTAGTGCATTGTGGGCCGTTCGCGTCACTCGAATTTGGCGCGAACGGCCCAAATCGTTCGATCTTCGTCGAACGATCGAACAGCCGATGTTCGAGTCGAACGTATGTTCGACTCGAACACGAAGCTCATCCCTACTGCCAGGTGTCGCTTGCACCAATCCACTGCAGATTCAAACGCTGGTGGACTCTCCACACTAGCCGTCATCTGTGCATTCATTGCACCAGGGTTGCTAGGGACAACAGCAGCCCTCTTTTCCCTTGGAAAACTCTGTTTAGGCATGTATGGGGTTCGATCAGGCGGTAACAACCCCTCCAGCCACAGAGCTCTATCTATCATCTCAGCCATCCTTGCTTCTTTTAGGCGTTTTGATCGCCCCATCCTTGCAGTCTTGCACACAGCAACTTGTAACAGTTCTTGGCGGAGAAAAGGGAAAAATAAATAAAAAATCTGTTTGTTTCTCCTTTCACAGGTACACAACCTGCATGCAACAGTCCATCAAATAAACTTCTGCGCAATGCAGTTTGCCTGGCTGCCACACACAGCTAGCAGCAGTTCACTGCAGAGAAAAAAAAATATTGACTTTTTGTTCACAGGTACACCACCTGCAACAAATTGGAGCACTGTCTCTTTAAGGCTAGTTACCTTTCGCTTGCAGGTTCTCCTCACCTGCACACACACAGATTATGCAGTCTCATGCACCAAAAACACAGTTCATATAACAGATGAACTTACTTGATTGTAGGGATCTCAGATTGTGCCAAAATTCTCCACCACTTGTGAAGGACTAGCATCAAGTGTAGAGCTTGAAGGACACCGCCACTCGCTGGTTCTTCTTTTTAAGGGTTGTTTGCCCATTTTTATTAAAAGAAGTTCAAAACAAAATCAAAAGGTTTTCCCTCGCAGGGGTTTCAGTACTCCTTTTCAACAACAAAATGACATTCAGCCTCCTGGCTTATACATATAGCAGTGCTGCTCAGGCCTTCCACTTCAGGCTCTTGTCTGTCTCCTATAGACTATTCCATTTGCAACACCATCCATTTGGATAGCAGCCCCTCGCTGCTCTGACCCTCAGACCTGGGTCTCTGGCTTCCACTGTGCACACAAGCACTCTCTGGCTTCTCCAGTGCACACTTGCACTCTATGGCTTCCCCAGTGCACACTTGCACTCTCTGGCTTCTCCAGTGCACACTTGCACTCTGTGGCTTCCCCAGTGCACACCTGCACTCATCGGGAGGGTGGGGCCCAGAATGCTGGTCCTGATTCTACTATCAGGCCCACACACACCTGAACAATCAGTGTGCAGTTCAGTCTCAAAACCCGGATCCAGGACTGGGGATTTCATCCCACCCGGATCTCTAAGAAATCCCCAAGCTCCAGGTCCCAAAGTGGATTTTAGTAAATCATGAGGAAACTGAAAAGCCAGTTTCCTCCCAAACAAGCAAATACCCTGGAGCCCCTCAACCTGCCTGGTTGAGAATCCTGTATTCATACACTGGTGGGGTACCACACTACCACAACATCTAAAGTCTCCCAAAAGCATGTGGGAAAATGTGTTATGGTCTGATGAAAGCAAGCTTGAACTTTTTGGCCATAATTCCAAAAGATATGTTTGGCGCAAAAACAACACTGCACATCACTGAAAGAACATCGTACCCATCGTGAAGCATGGTGGTGGCAGCATCATGCTTTGGGGCTGTTTTTCTTCAGCTGGAACAGGGGCCTTAGTCAAGGGAATTATGAACAGTTCCAAATACCAGTCAATATTGGCACAAACCCTTCAGGCTTCTGCTAGAAAGCTGAAACATGAAGAGGAACTTCATCTTTCAGTATGACAACGACCCAAAGCATCCATCCAAATCAACAAAGGAATGGCTTCACCAGAAGAAGGTTAAAGTTTTGGAATGGCCTAGACCTGAATCCCATGGAAAATCAGTGGGGTGATCTGAAGAGGGCTGTGCACAGGAGATGCCCTCGCAATCTGACAGATTTGGAGTGTTTTTGCAAAGAAGAGTGGGCAAATATTGCCAAGTCAAGATGTGCCACGCTGACTTATACCCAAAAAGACAGAGTGCTGTAAAAAAAATCAAAAGATGCTTCAACAAAGTATTAGCTGAAGGGTGTGCACACTTATGCAACCATATTATTATTTTTTTAAATAATTTTTTTCCCTCCACCTATAAGATTTCAGTTTGTTGTTCAACTGAGTTGTACAGTTTATAATTCACATTAAGGCTGGATTCACAAATGTGCGGTGCGAATTCCAGCTCCGTTTTCTCTGCGAAGAGAAAAAACAGCTGCTCAGCGGTTCCTCTTCGTTGTAGGTGAGGGTCAGCTGACCTGGGAGAGAGGGGGAGTTGTAGCGAGGAGGGGGAGAGAATGACTGTTCACAACGGAACGCATCTGCGAATCAGATGCGTTCCCATAGAAGAATATGTGCCTTCAATTCGCACCGCACTGCCTAGAAAACGCAAATGTTTTTTGGGCAATGTGGAGTGCGAATGCAACGCACAAATGTGAACCAGATGCATTCAAACTAATAGATTTTAAAATGTTATGCGGATTGGATGCGGTGTAAGAGGCATCCAATTTGCATAGGTGTGAGCCCAGCCTGAAGGTGGAAAAAGTTCTGAAATTGTTTATCTTTGTCCCATTTTTTTTACATCACAGAAACCGGACATTTTACCAGGGGTGTGTAGACTTTTTTATATCCACTGTATGTATTAAGCCACGTACACACGATCGGATTATCTGACAGGAATTGTGTGATGACAGGCTGTTGTCGGAAATCCGATCGTGTGTATGAAAAGTAGTAAAAAGAACCAGACAGCGCAAAACCAACCTATCACAATGCTGCTGAACACTGAAGGTCAATATAAAAAAATCCTTAAATGAAACGTATATGAAAAAAGCAGTGCAGCGCTAAAATTGCATTATAATAAAAACGTCCAAACAGTACAAGAGTTCAGAATTTATAGGAAAATATTGATGAGTGGAACATCAAGAAGATAGAAGGATCCTCTAATCGTGAAACAGGGTGATTGATAATGATCGTAAGTGAAGTCACTTCCGTGTATAACCGCCACCAGGTGTACAGGCCGCTCACCTTAAAGCAGGGACCTCTGTTTTACCAGAAGGTCAAAACTGCAGTCCCTTA